>BEGY01000201.1:30976-47555 GCA_002335675.1 Chlamydomonas eustigma | reverse complement strand
CACCAAGAACAATCAGCACGCCTGTTATAAGCCCTAAAAAGACTAGTTTGAAGCTGGGTGAGTTAGAAAGTTTTTGATCCAGTTTATATTGCATGAGCTTTGATACGCCTCCCTCTGTAGCGCTGATATGGTCTTCATGAGCATCTAATTTGGCAATGATCCATCCTCTAAGCCAGGGCGGTGCATCATCAATGCGATGGTACGCCCAAGCAGCTGCAGATCCCATGCATATCAAGGCCAACGCAACGATCATTCGTAGGATGAAATGAATGGCAGTCTCTTGAACCTCCTCCTCCTTTTCATCATCGAATCCGATCAGTTCATCCTCGTGTTGCAAGGACGATTCGTAAGGGTGGGTGTGATGATGCCCACTACTTAAATCAGTATGAAGATTGTCGTCTTTGTCAGGCCTGTCACCGCTCGCGACATCAATGTCACGTCTCTCCAAGCAGTCTGAAAGTGATATACCAGAACATTCGTCTAAAATAGATTTTACAAAATGAATAATTTCGTATGGGTGACTTCGTTCATGGTTTCCTCCATGTCCCTCACGGTCCTTTCCTCTGCAAGAGGAAACTCATAAATTTCGTCTCGATCAAAATTATTTCTCTGACTCACTTGTTCGCTTGATTAGAATGATGGAGAAGTGAAGAATGAACAGGCTGATTTGCTGCACCGATGAGGATACAGGCCACAATAGCCGCCCAGAAGTCACGAAGCATTATGTAAATGTAACCTTTCTCATATTAATGCCGGACATACAGAACTCAGAGAATGAGCTACTTAGTGTACTACGTTTTCTTTCAGAGTTCCTCACACTTCAGCTACAAAGTGGAGTAAAAAAGTACATCATGACATAATTCACATACCTGTATCTAGTTGATCCCATCTTTCTGATTCCTTGAAAATCTACTACTCTGCACACAAATATTCTAGACTAACAAGTAGGTACGGAGCTCATTAGCACCAACTGCTGATGCCCATGCGCTAACCCCAAGCAGGGGTGAGCGAATAATTCACATGCAGTTTTCCATCAATACCAAAGGCCTAAAGTCCAAGAACAAAGAGATGTTGTTGAAGGACATCAAGAGCTGAGTTATGATCAAAAAGAGGACACCAAATTGCAGTTACAGCATCACGAGAAGAAATTACAAGCATAAGAGCTTTTACAGAACCACATGAGTGCACCCCACACCTGTGTTAGCACTGCTATTTCATCATCCAGGGCAGGCGTGAAAGCCTCACGCAGGTAAACAAACTGAGAAAGACAGGAAGTAGGAACATGCCTGTCATCAGTCGTAACAATATGGCTACTGCATGACCTTTAGACCCTAACTGAGTTAATCATGTTTCTTGCACATTTTCTAAGAATAGCAACAGACAAACTCATGCTTCATTCTTGCATACCACTGAATCAGTCTTAAGTTGCTTCCTCAAAAAAATGACAAGTTTTGAGAATTTAGAGTCGTTGGAGACCTGGACAACCAGAAAGCGACCATTATTGACAGATAACATTGTTTAGATGCCTAATTGAAGAGATGAACCAAAGCACAGTAAGAAGGATGAACTCTCAACAAAAAATTACCTTCACTTTGCTTTGCTGTAAAATAGGTGCACCTCCTGCAGCCCTGAATACAATTATAACTGCACAACGTTCATGTAATCACTACATTAGTGAAATTGTTGTGAAAGAGATAAAAACTGAGCAATCAATCTAACATCGTCAAAACAATACAAGCCCTCGAGAATACCTTTCTCATCGTGAATGGACATAACAGTAATAAATGTATGATACCAATCATCGCTGATGTGCTATAGGAAGAGAAAGTGTGGGCAGTGCACCAACATCCCATGACTTTTGAATAAAATTAAGTACACAAGATTTAAGCACTGCCTTACACTTATTTCAAACGCACCTACTCCTTGAAGACGGAACATGTTTCTTTCCGGAAGTAAGCACTGCATACCAGCTAAAAGATTCAATACTAATTCAAAAGAAAAAGCAGATACAAGGAGATGCATTTCACGGACAGCGCATACAAAGTCCTCTTTTCATCATCGTCACCTCCTACGAGGCGAACTCGTTTGCTGTGAAATTTAATAATTCAGGTGAGATCATCATATGGAATGATATTCTATCAGAATACTATACAGATTAAAATTCTATTAGCTCATTAATAATGTGTGGTCCTAGATGGATTCACATACCTAACAAAACTGCAGCTATAGTGTTATGACATCATGCTTAAATAACCTTTGACTACATCAGCTTTGACAATTTATGCAGACCTTAGAGTCCAGTTTTGTGATTTTTCAGGAGTGAGAGTACTAGTAGATCCTTGGCTAGTGGGAGAGTTGGTTTTCTTTGAACAAGATTGGTTGTACAAAGGAAAGAAGCGCGTCCTTAATGGACCAGGAAAAGTGAATATTGATGCTATTGCTGCAGAGACAGATGTTGTAGTCATCACTCAGGTGATTAACATTCGTCACAGAGCTGAGATCAGAGAGAACGAAATCTTCCTGTCATACAGTGAACATATTATGTAGGATGAACATGACTGCTACTTATACCTTGCTTTATTTGTGCATTCTTATGTTCAGCTGTAGGTTCTGCCTCTTCATTTTATTTAATCACAGTATAACTACAGCTTGGACACCGCTGACTGCTCCCCTCTTCTTACAATAACCTATGCACTCTTGGTATAGTATCTTCCAGACCATTGTCACTTGCCCACTCTGAGCAAGCTGCCAAAGAACCTTCCCATCATAGCA
Organism: Chlamydomonas eustigma; assembly: GCA_002335675.1. Lineage (NCBI taxonomy): Eukaryota > Viridiplantae > Chlorophyta > Chlorophyceae > Chlamydomonadales > Chlamydomonadaceae > Chlamydomonas > Chlamydomonas eustigma. The sequence goes on along the minus strand of BEGY01000201.1, from coordinate 44,783 downwards.
AATCCTGGGGCCTTCGACCTCATCCAATCCCTTGGTTTCAGCAAACTTCAACAATTGGATCATGGACAGACCTTGAAGGTGGCTGACGGACGCCTAGAGGTTACAGCAACTGAAGGTATTTGCCCAAATACCTATGGGCAGTTGCTGCATGTCCATTCTCAGAGTGATGTGTATGAACTTGTATTGTTTTTTTATTTTTTTAATCATGCACACTCTTTAATTTGTCGAAACAGAAAATGTTTCATCAATAAGTGTGTGTACAACATTTCTTGAAAGAATAGAAGAGGATGTAGAATTTCAATTATCGAGTTCTCCATTTACTGCTTGTGAACAATCGGTGTTGATACCTTGCTTTCATTTCTTTTCGTCTCCAAAATCCAGTTGTCAGCCTGAAAACTAAGACGTCGTCATTCGGAAATATTCAAGTATAGTAGCTTTTCTATGCAGGGGGGGGGTCATAAAGGCAGAATGTATCATAGTGGAGAATCTCTCACCGCACCTTTGCTTTAATGAAGTGGTGCTTCTAGGGCCGCAGAAAGATTGCTCATGCTTGGATCACATGTTTTTTTGCTTGGATCTCATGTCATAGTGCTATTGTCAGGTGTCCTAATGCTTGGATCACATGTCGTAATGCTTCAACATTCATGAAGACCTGTTGCCTTTACCCAATGGTTGAATTCTGATTTTGTGCTGATTATGCATCTCTTGTTATGAAGGCGCTCTTGTGGGACCACCCTGGTCAAAAAGGCAAAATGGCATTCTCATGCGAGAAGTAGCAACTAAGACAGAAGATGGCAATGCCGCCAGCCTTTACTATGAGGCGCATTGTGACTTTGTTGAGTCATCACTAAAAAACTTGGGAAAGTGAGTTTAAAGCTGAATCATGTCATTCTGATAAGCGAAACCTTCCACATTGAAAGGCACCTTACACTGCAATCAAAGTTTCAGCTTGATTAGCTCTGTACAAAGTTGTGCATCAACCAAAATTGCAAGATATTTCCATGCTTTTGAACTTTAAACTCATTTTATTTTCACATGTGGTTGTTCATCAGAGTGGACGTCGTGATTAGCCCAGTGAAGACAACCCTTCTAGGGAACGCCTCTGCAGGGTACCCTTTGGTTATGGGTGATGTGAATATAATGAAGCTCATCAGCTTGCTTAAACCAAAGGTACATTATTTGTTTCATAATAAATCAACTTGTTCTGTTTCTCAAACTCAGGAATAAAATTTAAACTGATCTACTCCATTGCTTTTCTTTAGTATGCATTTCTGCAGTGCCTGTCGGATATTGACTTCATATTGTATTTCAATGTAGGTATTGGTACCACTACTGAACGCTGAAATAGATCAAGAGGGCCCTCTTTCAAGCATAGTAGTAGATCGTGGAGACTATCAAGCAGTGACGAAACAGATCACATCTGCCCAGCCAGAAACTAGAGTAGAGTTTCCAGCACCCCCAGGAGAAGCGTTTGCTGTAGCTTTGTAATGTAATCGTGGAAGGGTTTACCCCGCCAGAACCTACTATTACTTTACCTACTTAAAGCATACCGACCACGCAAAATAGCGTTCACATATTGAAAAGAGTTTGATTAAGCTCGTGATATGGAACAAAGAACTCGTCGTGACCCCTTAGCCGAAGTTGGCACCGTGTTCCAACATGTAGCTAAATTGTTTCAAGAACAGCCACTAGTGAAGCAAGTATGTAGTACTTTAACCGGATTGACCGCTGCGACGGTTGAGACATCTGCAAGGAAAAACAAAGCAAGAGTGAATCTTGACGCTCGATCATCTTCACGGATCGTGGTTTTACCCAGGTTTCAAGACAGTTCGTTTGCTGCCATCCTTCCTGGAGACTCCATTGCAGAGCAGGTGATGATATCTAAGCGCCATGTGCCCTCATGAAGTCTTCACATTCCTCAGTAAGGCCTGGGGTTCTCAATTTATGTAAGAAGACTGAAAAAGGGCTATGAATTCTTTTAGCTGAGAAACCTGAGTTTATTCTACCTCGCTGCATTGTACTGCCCAGGTCATCACCACAGGTTTCCTGAACTTCCTGAACTTGTACAACTCAGCTCTGGTTCTAAGGCTGGTGCTGACTTGGTTCCCCTCAGTACCTGAAGCTATCCAGCAGCCTTTGACGTAAGTCAGCTAGCACCTGTGACTAAATCCTCATCTTAAAACATATTCATTAAGAACATTACCTACTTGCTTCCTATGCGAATATCTCCTCTTCCTCTGTACATCCTGGGTGTGGAGGCTCAGGAATGGCAGACTTGAAATCTTACCACCTTCAAGTTTCAGTAATGGTTCTACTATTTTGGCAGCAATGTAGTAATAGTTGATGTACTTATAAATGTATCCTTGTCACTACCTACAGGACTGTGTGCGATCCCTATTTGAATCTCTTCCGGGGAATTATTCCTCCCCTGGGAGGAACGCTGGATTTGTCGCCAATTCTGGCCTTTGTCACCCTCAACTTCTTCACCTCTGCAGCAGCAGCACTGCCTTGTGAGATGGATAACGGAAGTAGGGCTCATGAAGCTGCTGCTTCAAACTCCAAACCGAATCCTGAGGTTCAGCATTCGGCTATCCAGCAGAGCCTAGGTACTTGGGCACAGCCTGCTTCACGTTTCGAGCAAATATGGGCTCGGAGGGTGCAAGCGCAAAGGCAACAAGCGAATGGAGGACCTTAAATTCTCTACTTTACAAAGCATACATTTTTGTAGTAGAAAAATGCTGTGTAGCTTTTTAGTCTCGGACTCTCAACTTTATGCCTTTCATGCGAAGTTGCACAAGCTTTGAGATGATTTTTTGGTATCAATTCGCTGATAATGTCATAGCACGCGTGCTGTAAGAAACAAATCAGCTACATCTGCATCCTGCATTACACCTCATGAGTACCTAAATCGTACGCTATTCAATTTACACAGTTGGTACTGAACCCCACTGTATGCATTTATTGTCCTAAAATAATTATGTTGACATAGACTTTTCTATTGATATCTCTAGGTGGTTACCTAAGTACATACCTAGTTGAATTATGGGAGGCTGCTTCTCAACTTCAGGAGAGCTGAAGCTTGTGCAATCTAAATATGACGCGCACGATGTTTCTCAAGGTACTGCTAATGGGAAAGAATCGAATAAAGACGGAAAATCGAAAGAAAAGAAAAAAGACCTTCCTCACTTTGGGCTCAGCGATACTCACGATGTTATCAAATTTTTGGGCCAGGGGGCTGAAGCAGAGGCTTGGCTGATGAAGGTAAAGAGGCTAAAAAGTTATGTTCGATGATTCTAATACATTAAGAGCAACTTTCCAAACAGACACTTAATTGGTATTAGTTTCATTGGCTTTTTATTCTTGTTACAAATGTGCAGGAGAGAAGCAGTGGGGAATTGGTAGCTGTAAAGCTTATTCCAAAACCATTAACAGCTGATCAGATTGAAACCATCAGACTTGAGACCAAGATCCAGGTCTGGATGGGTAGAGGCTGTATCAATGTCGTACCTGCTAAGGGTGTTCTCGTCAGCAAAACGCATATTGGCATTGTCCTAGAATATGAAGCAGGTGACCAGCTCATTGTTTTGCCCTGTTTGTAGTTGTGACATTATTTCAGAGAATAGAATCTCAGGTTTCTGCAAGAGTGATGCAAAGTGCTGTAAAGTGAGTAAAAATCAATCTGACTAATGAAGAAGCAGTAAGCTTCGCACGTTGAAAATTTAAATTAAAACTGGATTGTGTCAGGAAAGTGTTAACGTAACCAGGAACATGACAACTTTGAGAACCTAACCTGATTTTGGTTATTGATATCAAAGTATCGAATAGTCGTGTAAATGTGTATAGCCCTAATGCTTAGTAGGCTTGAGTATCAGAGTATCTTAATGATCTGCACTCAACATGCTGTACCTTCACATCCTGATGATCCAGGTGGCAACATGGCTGATTATGTCACAAAGCGCATCCCGTTGGGAGGAGGCATGTGTATGGATGAGGAGGAAGGGAGGTTCTTTTTCACTCAGCTCATCAATGCCATGGATTACTGCCATAGGCATCAAATAGCACACAGGTACCGCTACAGAATAAAGACAAGAAATGTTCTGGTTCTCACACCATTGGGATCAATTGATGACAGATGAAAGCAATCATGCCTGGACATGCGTTATAACAGTATTTCACAATTCCATTCACACTGCCACGACTGGTTTGAAAAGATTTCATACACAGAAAGAAGTCACTCCTCTCAAAAGCAATGAAATTCTGGTCTGCTGTAGGGATCTGAAGCTAGACAACATCTTATTGGACGGCCACAATCCACCTTGGGTCAAACTATGTGACTTTGGGTTTTCAAAACCATTGCGTGAGGACTCCTCACATCACAGGATGCGGTTGAAGTCCATGAGAGTTGGGACACCAGATTACATGGGTCCTGAAGTTATCAAAGACACGTGAGTACATGGGTCCTGAAGTTATCAAAGACACGTGAGTACATGGGTCCTGAAGTTATCAAAGACACGTGAGTACATGGGTCCTGAAGTGATCAAAGACACGTGAGCACATGGGTCCTGAAGTGATCAAAGACACGTGAGCACATGGGTCCTGAAGTGATCAAAGACACGTGAGTACATGGGTCCTGAAGTGATCAAAGACACGTGAGCACATGGGTCCTGAAGTGATCAAAGACACGTGAGCACATGGGTCCTGAAGTGATCAAAGACACGTGAGCACATGGGTCCTGAAGTGATCAAAGACACGTGAGCACATGGGTTCTGAAGTGATCAAAGACACGTGAGCACATGGGTTCTGAAGTGATCAAAGACACGTGAGCACATGGGTCCTGAAGTGATCAAAGACACGTGAGCACATGGGTCCTGAAGTGATCAAAGACACGTGAGTACAGTCACATATAGGTCCCTTAGTTTTTACCCAAGTTGTGTACCAGGCTTTGACCAAGAAATTTTGATCCTCATTATCTTTCCTCAACAGACGTACATCATGCATCAATTATCCATGCAGTCATTGTTCATGTCTTCATGTATCTTTGGGGTGTAGGGCTCCGGGATGCGGCTATGATGGTGTGAAAGCAGACGTGTGGAGCCTTGGTGTGTTGCTCTATGTGATGCTCATAGGACAGTTTCCTTTTGACACCTCTGCTTCCAGCACAGCACAAACTGAGGAACAGCTGACTTACGAAATCTGGTTGAAGCAGGTGAGCCCCGCCTTCATTTTTTAGCCAGAAGTTTACATCAGAGCTGTAAGTGTGGAGAACAGAGGACAACATATCTTTTACACATGGGGTTGCATGAAGGATATAAGCAACATTTAGACTTTTTTATCCTGACCATTCGCATGCTGGGCTATGTTCTCATTTAGATTGTTCCATCTCCATGTGAAGCATGAAACAAACTGGCGGAACATCAACACCAATGCAGACGCTGTACGTTGCTTCAGTCATGAATTGAAAGACTTGCTGGACAAAATGTTTGAGCTAGATCCGGTGAGTGCTGTGTTGTCTCACACCAATCTGTCCTGTAATTCTGGTTTGTAGTCATTTCACCTCCTTCTCCATACCCTTCATACCCTTCATACTCTGCAGCCTTACTCTGACTACAGCAGCTTGCTCTCAACCTCTTCACCTGTTGCACCCTTTCAGGACAAACGGCTAGACTCTGAAGGTGTGAAAGCGCACGCTTGGATGAAACTACCGCTACCATCGAAGTATCAAGAGCCTCTAGAAGACATCTTGGCAGCACAACGGGTATGATTATGCGGATTTGAAATGTTGATCTTCCTGTTAAGTGTTCTTCCATGCTCTATTTGCATGCATGGGACATATGAAGAGCCTTGGGACTGGGACTAGTGTTGATATCACACATAATTTAGTAAACTCCGGGAATTTTATGAAAGCCATTTTCCTTGCAGAAGCTCCAGGCTGTTGGGGATTGTGGGGCTTTTGATGATTCTCGCGTCATCAATCCTAAAATTGCAGCCCTCTTTAAGGTGTAGACACTGATACCACATGCTGTCTTGCACCATAGGCACGAGGCTGCAACAGGCACATTCCACTTCTTTCTCTGGATGCAATGATATTTGAAGTGTCGGATTCTGTTGAAGTAAATCATAAGACTTGTGTTTCCTTCAACAGATGCTGAAGGAGCAGGCTCTAGCTCATGAAGAAATGGAGACGAACGTTGTGTTCCTTAATTTCAATACACAGTGAACGAAAACCAGTGACATTTTCACAAGAATGGCTACACTCATATGGTTTCCTGTGAAAGGAATTTACCGAATGCAGGGCCAACATTTGAGTGATCAAGGGCATGTTGGACACGCTGTTCTTTATATTTGTCATAAATTCAACTTTATACATTTGCAATAGGAAGAGCTTTCTTCTTCTTCTAGGAATGTTCTGATAAATAGCTCCTCTTAAGTAAACCTGCAAACGTATTATGATGAGAAAAATCTGCACAATCTCCCATCATCTTCTTCTGCGATGATGCCTCCGCATAGCTGCTATTTCTCTAACTCTTTGGCCTGGGTCCTCATCTACATCTTCAGAACTAAAATTCTCTTCCATGTCATCATCATCATCTTCATCATCCGGTTCACTATCCTCCTCATCATCATCCAGCTCCTGGACCAAAGCAAATGCTAGCTCCGGATCAAAGGGGTCCTCTCCATCAAGAAGCAGTGCCTCTTCATCTTCATCATCCAGATCACCCTGAGTAGCAGATGCAATTAGCATTGAACCAAATTGATTTTCTGTAACAATATGCAGGCTGCAGCAAACCACTCAGCGACTTCTCCTCTACATTATGACACCTCAGGGCACATCATAATTAGGCACATAATCTTAAATGCAATTGATGTAGTAATTCAGAATGCCAATACTTCCTGTGCAAACACATTATTTTTGAATACATGTCACTAATGAAATATTGGGAAGCTGAGGGAATGTACAATGGTGGTCGACAACATACAAGGATGATCTAAGTGCTGAGACCCTCTCAGAACTTATTAAGGGTTGGACCATGATCAAGGCCAACAGGCACCCAAGCGCCATACCTCGCTGCTACCATCACTCTCGTCCTCCTCTCCTTCACCACTGTCAAAGGATAAGCTGTCTCCATCAGCATCCATGTCCTCAACTCCCTGCTGTTGGGCTGCCTCTTGGCTTGTGTTTGCACCACCCTCAACATCCACTTGATCGCCAGTCTGCATTGACGGGGTCCGCCGAGTCCCTCTGTCTGCCTCTCTCAGCACTCTATGACCAGGAGCACCACCTCCCCTTCTGCGACCCCCTCTGTTGGTGGCTGGAGTGTCTCCTTCAAGGGTGCCGTCTTCAGAGCCAGAGTCCAAGAGTAAGTCCGAGTCAAAGCCGTCATCATCATCACTCTGCATACAAAGAAGAGACGTGGGGACTAGACAAAGAAGAGAATTCTCTTAGGTTGATACTTAGTTTCTGTTAATAAAGCTAACCATTAGAACTGAGGACGCGCGTTTCGTAAATATGTCCTCAAAACAAGACCTCAATTATTCTAGAGAAAATCTAGAGTTAAGAAAAAAGCAAAGGCGCATAAGTCATCTTGATTTGAAGCCTGAAATTTTCACAGTGTTTCTGTCCAACAGGATCCTATACTTATCTCTACCACTGACACACACAGCTCTCCTCCAAACGGACGTAGGGGCTGTAAAGTTGAGCATCATCTTTACCTTTGAGCCTCCTCAGCTCCATCAATCCCATCATTCTCACCTCCTCATCCTCCTCAGCCCCATCCTCCCCATCATCATCATCATCTGAATCAGAGTCCCCATGGCCAGACTTCTGGCGGCCAATCTCGAACAATCGGACTGTACTGCTCATAGCAGCTGCATCAGCTACATCCAGAGTAGCTAAGCACACCATCATATTTGTTGGCTCTACAGCCAAGTCAAGGACAGACCTGTAGCCATTAAACCATTTAAGTAATGTCCAATGCAACACCTCTTGATTGCACATTTAGATACAAGCAGCTCCCATTCAGTTAAGAGTCAATGAACAACCTTAAGCAAGGTTTATGAACAGGAAAAGGAGCTCTATTCACAGGCCCTGGTCATATACACTACTTCTGTAACATGCGACAAACAAAAGGATCACCTTTCAACATCAATTGTAGCAATCTCAGCATAGCTCAACGCATCCAGCGTCCTGAACGCCGTGTGGAGAGGGTGACGTGCTCGCGTTCTCTGGTGAAGATAACCCAGCGATAGGTCTCCATCGCCAGGCCTCCTTGCCACGGTGTACATCACATCCCCAGTGCCGTTGAAGGTGATGCTCGTGCTGTCTAAGCAAGGCACACTCCTGAACAAAGGAGTGAGATCAGTTTTAGAGGTACGACTAGCACTTTTTGTGATTGTCCATGATCATAGTTAGATCTGAGAATGTAAGGTAGCGTGATGTACCTGAGCAGTTTGAAAGTGCGCAAGTCCCACACTTCACTGTTCAGGATGACCTCAAGCCCCCTAGGATGGAAGCAGCCTGACGACAGCTCTGTGAACTGATCAAAGTGATGGATGGCCTGCAAGCGGTAGCAAGCTTTACAAAGAATACACATCATCCATCACGTCCTCTGTTGGAATACACATCATTTACCATGTCCTCTGTTGAAAAAAATGATTATTAAATTGCAGTGCAGGACTCAGAATTCTGATTCAATCCTTCAGGACATAATAGCTATACAGAGTCCTTATGACCCTCACACCTTTGGCACTCTTAAATCCCATAAAGTGCACCCCCATAACAGCAAGTCGTCAGCTGGGCTCCAGGCTGCACTCAACACAGCACGCCCAGAACGCTCTGATCTTGAAGGAGAAGGACCTCCCATGAGAATGGAGTCCTAAGATATGCAGAGAAAATATGTTGAAGATGTTGAGAGTTTCATGCAATAGTAATCCTAAACAATATGCACTTTCATGCAATAGTAATCCTAAACAATATGCACCAAGGAAATCAACATTTACAGCCCCCTAAAATCTTTGAAGTCTCACAGACTAGGAATGAGAGAGAACTAGGATTATCATGCGGTCCTTGATGCAGTACACAACATGCTTTCACTAAGATAAAGCTGTGCAAAGATCGGTGTGCTCTGAACTGCTATGTGCAAAGCTACCGTTCCCGACAAGAAATGTTTCACCTGCAATGTGGACACTTTTGTGTGCGTTGTCACATCATATATATAGGCTTGCCGAGGCATCCCACTGCAACTGACGGCTGCCACCTGTGAAAATCATAAAAGTGTAATGAGAGACATTATCTAAACAGGCAAAAGGTATGTTAGGACCTACAAGACCTGTCATGCAGACCAGCTACTTGCGAAATGTCTTTAGCTCTTGAAAATCTCCGTTCGCATATCCAGCATGATTCCTAGACTTAGTGTTGGGATCTATTGAGAGCTTGAACCTGCACTCATGGCATTGTTCAGGCTGTGTTATAGCTCACCTGGGTTCCTGCATGGTTGAACCTGCCTCTCGTAGCCTGTTCCCATGTCACCACTGGACCCCTGGACATGCCCATGCCATCCCAAAGCTTGATCTCATGTTTAGAGCTGAAGATGGGAAAGATAAAGATGATGTTGGTGCCTTTGCGCCTAACTATTGTAAACAATGCGAATGTGGAGTCCTTTTTGACAAGAGGTAAAAGAAAAGAGAAAAAAAAGTTTGGTTTTCAAACCGAAACATGTTTTCAGTGTCAGTCACCTAGATAAGAGCAATGTTGTGTCCTCCAAGTCATGAGTGCGGAGGGACACCACTGCTGCTGAGTGTGCATCTATAACATCCATGACCTGCATAAGGAGCACATGTAGAGAGTAGGTTGCTGTGAGCTGAGCATGGGATGACTGCAGCCTCAGCCCAAAATACATCACTTGTGAAAACTTAAGCATGCCTTGAGAAAGGAGTTCTGGCACAGTCAAGTTGAATACGTGGACATGAGCATGACAATCAGGACTGTGACTCACATCTCCAGCACTCGCATCTATCATCCTGATTTCCCCAGAGTGACTTCCAGCTGCCACAATGTCAGCCCCACCCACAAAGGCAACACAAGTGGCGATAGAGGAATCATCTCTGATACTTTGGACCTGCAAGGCGAGTGCAGTAACCCTTAACCACTGAACCACAATGATAGAGGAATCATCTCTGATACTTTGGACGTGCAAGGCGAGTGCAGTAACCCTTAACCACTGAACCACCACAATGAATGCGACATGACAATGGCAGTAACCATATACCACTGAACCACCACAATGAATGCGACATGACAATGGCAGTAACCATATACCACTGAACCACCACAATGAATGCGACATGACAATGGCAGTAACCATATACCACTGAACCACCACAATGAATGCGACATGACAATGGCAGTAACCCTAAACCAGCAGCTGCTGGTGTTGATTTTCCAATCAGGGGCAGCTTGATATGAGACTGTGGATGGTCTACTCTTGGAGAGTTGAATGATCACGCACCTGTCGAAACCTGCTGTACACAAATTGGCGCTGTGCCTTTGTACCGCCTCTGCCACCATTGGCGCCAAAGACATCACGGCGAGACAGTCGCTGAGTCACATGCACAGGTGCATCCAAGACATGCATGGCCTGCAGAGAATATTAAGGATGCTCAAGCGTACAGCATATAATATAAAAAGTTTTGAGGATCTTCAACATTTCTGCAGATCGAAATGTCATTCACGCAGCATTCCAACAAATTTTGTTCTATGTCAATCAGTTTTTTAAGCTACAGTATTTGACAAATGAAGACCTTGATGTGCCATGAATTCTATAGAAAATATGTATGTTGCCATATAGAGAGCACCTGGGGTAATGCATAGGGTTTAGACAGCTGGATCAGAGGCAGCGTTGATGTTGGGGCTGCAGACTGCATGCATGCTTGACGATGCTGGTGCTTGAGGTAGGACATGACAATGGAGTGCAGTTTAGAGTTTGCTGGAGGGCCTGCCAGGGTTCGTACCTGCAGTGCAGACAACCACACCGGAGTTGAAGGTGAAAAATACATAAATCATGGTGCAGTCAGCTGTCAATAAGTAGAATACTGAGGCATACAGTTGTATAAACTTCAATGCACTCATCCAATGCTCCTGCTATGTTTCATTGGAAAAATTCCAGATACAGAAGCATTCTTGTATAGACCGGTCAGCCTTCCAGATCTAAGCCCTTGGGATGTTAAGAAGGGCCAAGCCAGGCGTAATTGCAAGTGGACACATCAAGCATTCAACCCACACTTCTTCTTACCTCTCTGCATGCAGCTTCTAGGTGCCGAGGTAGCTCTAAAGGCTCAGCCATCACAATTGGCTGGCCGTTGACATTCAGTGTCTCTGGTGGACAGATCATCGCTGGAGAGGATGCAGTCATGCCGGGTGCTTGAGCTGTGTGTGTGTGCTCTACATCACCACTCCCACTGAGTCTCCGCGCCATGATGGCACCAACAGGAGGTTGTGGACGCCTCAATGGCAGGTCCAAGAGGAGAGGGTTTACTGGTTTCGAGGAGACTGGTAGTGCAGGTGTATTGAATAAAGCTGGAGGTTGTTGGGTTGAAATTGGATTTGTTCTGCAGATTCCCGGTAGCTGCTGTTCAGGCACCACCTTCTCCATGTTCTGGACAGGTGCATGCCCCATTTCCACGTCCTGCTGGTCTTGACTGAAGATTGCGCAAGGTCTCAACCCAACAGCAGCAGCCTCTGAACAGTGAGATGGTGATGTCTGTCTCCCCTGTTGCATTGCAAGGGGCGTGGTGAAACCTGGCGTAGAGGTTGGGAAGTTGGGCATCATGGGCATTGCTGCAGTGCCCTCCTCTTGTGCTACCCCCTCTGATAGCCTCTCCTTCCCACAACGTGATGCGGATATCGGCTGCAGCTGCTCCTCTGCTTTCCTTTTTCCTCCTGAAGCAACACTTGAAGCTATATAACTGCATCTGGGATGTGGGGTTGAAGAAACATGTGGCATAGTTGAATTCACGGAAGTGTGGACTGGTTTCAGCCTTGGTGTGGAAGTCTCCTCACCCTGGGGGGCTGGTCTGTAAATGTGTGGTGATAGAGTCAAGTTCAGACCCTGTTCACTCAACCCTAAACCCTGCTCACAAGGCTGAGACGCTACCACTGGAGAGGTGAGGGTTGATACAGAACAATCTTGTACTGGCTTGTGGAGGGAGCGGACCTGAGGCAGTACAGCATCATGTTTCAAGACACTTGCTATGGCTGTAGCTGTGCCAGGAACCATTCTAATGTCACCTGCAGGAGTGGTGATGGCAGCAGAGGCAGCATTTACTTGTTGTTGTGTAGCAGACTGCAAAGCTAAAGACTGGAGTGCAGGGGAGATGCCCAGTTTTCTGCGTGCTGCTGACATGGCTGCAGTAGCAGGTTTCACACCTCCACCAGCTGGTGTTGAGATTATAGCCCAGTCCGTGTGATTAACCAAAGAGCTGTCTATGAATGAAGGAGGAGGGCGATCAAGAGCAGCTGCCTCTTGGGTAACATAACTAAGGGACATTGGTGTTTGGGCAAGGGTGGTCACACAAGCCAAGCTTGATGTAACTCGGGACAAGGCAGCTTCCTTGTGCAGCGCTGCGGCTGCAATGTGGAGACCTGAAGCTCTGAGGTGTTCGTGGATGAGTAGCAGAAGTTCCTGTGGAGAGTAGCTGACTGGAGTAGCAGCCGCTATGGCGGCACGCTCTATCTTATGGAGAGCTCCACCCGCTGTGTCAGTGGCCGCAGCCGAGACACGGTCTGTTCTGCCTGCTGCAGTCGTTGTGGCTGTCAGAGCAATGAGCTCCAATGCAGATCGATTGAAGATCTCGTTCCATGAGCGGGGCTGATGCGGAGGTGGAGCCTGTACTGCGGCATAGGAGGTGGAGGTGGATGTGCTGGGATGGGGGCTGGCAAATGAGCGCTGGAGCCTTGCCATGCTGGGGGTGTTGCTGCTGTTGTTGTATAGAGGATTCCTCACCATCTCTGCAAGCTGACGGCTTATCTGCCAGCAGGAATACAGAGCATTGAGAATTGGCTACATGTATGGAACTCTTTAATATCAGTGATCCCCTTCTAAGATGATCACTTAATGCCCTAGCAGAAGATGAAAACAGTTGACAGGCTCCTTGAAAAGTGCAGTAAATACCTGTAGTTTGCCGAGAATGTGCCGTATTGAAGAATCCCTGGCCAAACCTAATAGGCATTTGGCTGCCAAAGCCCTGATCCGCTCTGCTATGAGTGCTGCCTCCCCAGCCATCATCCCACCTTGGAGGCCCATACTAGATGGGGCACCTCCACCTCCCAGCGCTGAGCCTCCGAGACCAGCTGTACTTCCTAAGCCAGCTCCCATGTGACCCCCCCTGCTGTTCCGGAACCCGCTAGAGCCGCTGTGGCCTCCAGGTTGCAACAGCTGTATAATGATTCGGAGACCGTTGTTAGACCTACACAGCAACATAGATGAACAGTAAAATAAATACCTCTGCGTCATATGATATGATGTACAAGTCAGTTACCACATCACATGAGCCAAAGAAAAATGATATGACATGATGTACAAGTCAGTTACCACATCACATGAGCCAAAGAAAAATGATATGATATGATGTACAAGTCAGTTACCACATCACATGAGCCAAAGAAAAATGATATGATATGATGTACAAGTCAGTTACCACATCACATGAGCCAAAGAAAATGATATGATATGATGTACAAGTCAGTTACCACATCACATGAGCCAAAGAAAATGATATGATATGATGTACAAGTCAGTTACCACATCACATG
>BEGY01000201.1:0-25024 GCA_002335675.1 Chlamydomonas eustigma | reverse complement strand
TACTACAAAGCAAGACTCTAGGACTTACAAGAATGCCTTAACTTGTTATGAGGTACTAAAAGCAAGACTCTAGGACTTACAAGAATGCCTTAACTTGTGATGAGGTACTACAAAGCAAGACTCTAGGACTTACAAGAATGCCTTGACATGTGATCAGGTACTACAAAGCAAGACTCTAGGACTTACAAGAATGCCTTTTGAACTTCCTTTTGTGCGGTCAACTCACAGATTTTCGGGCCAGGTCAAAGCCACAGCTAATGAGAGGTAATGCTGTTCCTACAAGCTGTGTGGTGTCTGTGGAGGAGCACACACGCTCAAATGCAAGGGGCATGGTGGAGATGCCAAAGAAAGCCAAGGACATCCCGCTGAAAGTGTGAACATTCCTGAGGCAGAATGAGGCCATAACAATCTTATGACCTTATGTTAACAAAAATATGTGCAGGAAGTGCATATTGATAAAATGTTCAATACGCCTGAACCTTTGATAAGGAATACATGACATGACATGAACATACTTCCATTACACAGCCTGATCCTTGAGGCCAGTTAGCAGCAAGCACAAATTAGAGGCAACTTAAGATGGAAACAGGCAACTGAAGATAGGCTAGCATCTCTTACAGTAATGTAGTGATAGAGCCGATGCTGTCAGATCTCAACACATAACAGCTAAAAGCAAAACACTTCCCAGCAACCTGTGAAAGAAGTTATATGACCTACTTTGGAAGCTTCAGAAGGTGTTGGACACCCCCTAACTCCACAAACAGCTCTGCAAATCGTCGATGTGTTAAAAGTGCACTCAACATTTCTAGCACCTCGTGAGTGAGCCAGGGCCGAGGCTCGCCGAGCAGCTCCAGGCTGGCAGGAGTGGGAGTGTGGCAGTGTGAGAGAAGAGTGATGAGCAAGTCCACACCTTGCTCTTGGAGCACTGGAGCCAGACTCTCAACAAACTCCCCTGACCAACCCATCATGTAAACACAGAAATGGTAACCTTCCTCAAATTCACTTTGACCCATTCCAGCCCCCCAAAGGTGTGAGCAAAAGAATGTTAAAAAATACAAGCAAGGGCTCATTCTTGTAATCTCACTACTTAGCAAACCAGCGATGCTCACCGGTCTGACTTATGATCTGAATACAGTAACGGACGCGCCTCTGACGAAGCTGCCTTGCTCTCACTGCTAATGATGTTATTAGGACAGGTGTTACAAGCACGCTTTCTTTTGGAGGAGCTGGACATGAAAATGTACCCTTCTCATCTTCACATGCCTCTCCATTCAGATCAGCCAAGATGCTGGCTGATTGGTTTGCAGCCTCCACATGCATATTTGGACAATTATAGTTAGAGGATAGAGAGGCTGTAGGATTCCTTAGGGGCTCCAGTACTGCTAGCCTCAAGTACTTGCTGACCTTGGATAAGAGAGGTCCCATGACTTGATTCTCGACATAATCCAAATTTGAAAGTGACGTAGCAAGTAGCCCTGAAATTCCAGGAAAGTGTACACTTAAGATACTGTGCACAAAGATATGTCATTCACCCATTCAAAATGCAGTAGACCTAAAACCTGCGCAGGATAGTATCAAATGTGTCCTAAAGTAGTAACGACAGTAACACATGGTAATCATGCAAGCGCTTATGCCCATCAAGGCTTCAGCACCCTAGGCAAATGAAAGCAGCAAGAAGCACCCTAGGCAAATGAAAGCAGCAAGAAGCACCCTAGGCAAATGAAAGCAGCAAGAAGCACTCACAGGAAAATGAAAGCAGCAAGAAGCACTCACAGGAAAATGAAAGCAGCAAGAAGCACTCACAGGAAAATGAAAGCAGCAAGAAGCACCCTAGGCAAATGAAAGCAGCAAGAAGCACTCACAGGCAAATGAAAGCAGCAAGAAGCACCCTAGGCAAATGAAAGCAGCAAGAAGCATCCTAAGCAAATGAAAGCAGCAAGAAGCACCCTAGGCAAATGAAAGCAGCAAGAAGCACCCTAGGCAAATGAAAGCAGCAAGAAGCACTCACAGGCAAATGAAAGCAGCAAGAAGCACTCACAGGCCATACACAGGGACTTCATGCCCCTCATATGTATGTGGCCAAGCTGTTACCTGTAGCGTAGACACTGCGTTCTTCCAGAGTGAAGGCAGCTTCATCTGCTGGTGCAGGGTCTAACACTAATGGAGTGGAGTCGCCATACTCAGCAGCCCACCTGAAACCACATTGATGTTTTTACCATATTCAGTGTGTACACCCATTGCAATTGCACAAGCGAAGGTGCATGAGAATGAAATGTACTGGAGAATTCAAGTTGGACTTAGAATTCAAATTTAAGCCTTATAAATCCCAATCATGGCACTTTGCAAATTCCTAGCTTCCCCTCAGTGGAATTCTGATATGGCAAAAAAGTAATACATTGAAAGAACCCAAATCAAGAGGGCTTGTGCACAGACAGTTAGTTAGTCAAGACTGCATGTGCCAGCTGTCAGTCATACCTTTGAATATTTTCCATGAAGGACTCCTCAGTCAGGGGGTATTCGAATTGTCCACATGTCAAAACAGAGAGGAGAAATCTCAGGCCAGAAGCTTGTTGCTCTATTGATGAACCTTGTCCCAACACCCAGCCTTCAACTATTCTATCATATACTTGTTCATGTTCCTGCTGACATGTGAAAACATGTTATGCCTTTCATTTGCGATGTAAACTAAAGTGCTTCTGAATTTTTTGCCAAGATTTTTTTCCCAAGGGAAATGCAGGCATTATGCTTACATGTCAAGCTAAGCTTGGATACAGTACCGAGACATGCTAATGCAAATGTCATCTTGGTTTGTGCCTCTTCTAGAACATGCATTCATCATGCCATTACTCTCAATATCAAACCTTAACAGTGGCTAGAATTTTTCCAATGTTAAATCCAAGACGCTGATTGGGAATAGCCCATGGGTCTCCAGAGACCTCTCTGAAGCAAGATTCTTCTTCCTCAATAAGAGTAGTCAACCGCTCCAGAGAATTCAATTGACTCATGTAGCTGCTATTTTTGACTGCTTTTATCAACTCCTCGACAAGCCGTAAGTCGTACGTATGTTCCTCTCTGCTAATGGACATGGAGGCTACTCGGTCCATGATACTAAGTATGCAGTTACGTTTTCATTAAAATTTTGCACTACGCCTCATGAAAGAAATTAACGAGCATAGCACATCCCGCACTTGTATGTTTTTGTTCAAAAAGAATGAAATATTTCTGTCAGTTTTGGGCCACGTAAAGCAGATGAGAGTGGCCATCATTATCATTTCTCATAATTCAAATTAATACTTATCATGCAGGGGCATTTCCTGCATTATGTATGAGCTTAGGCATGCCCGCAATGCTGACATGTGTTGAGCCTGGCTCTCCTACTCCATTTAGAGACAATGAGGAAGGCAATTCTGTTTTTTGTCTGCATCCTTTGTTTTGCTGGTACACAAGCTTCTATCAGAGGACTAAATCCTGATTATGCAGCCCAATACTCTGGCGATGGAGGTGTCTTCAAGTGCTTCGATGGATCAAAAGTTGTTCCATTCTCAAGAGTAAATGACGACTATTGTGATTGCCCTGATGGAAGTGACGAACCAGGCAAGATCTTTGAACCCGATGTCTCTGGTGTCAAGTGCTTATCTGATTTTAACTTTTTCAGGGAGTTCTGCTTGTGCGAAGGGACGATTTTATTGTCGAAACAAAGGACACGAAGCTAAACTCTTGTCAGCGTCATTTGTTGATGATGGTGTATGTGGTGAGTTTTTTGTGCTGGAATTGGTGTCAACTCTATATACTATCGATGTGCATGTCTTACCTTCAGACTGCTGCGATGGAACCGACGAGTTAAGAGGTTGCGCCAATACGTGCCTGGAGAAAAGTGCTGGTAGACTTATTGAACTCAAGCAGAAAGTTGCAAGTTATGGTGACATGCTAGCTAAAAAGGCTAATTATGTGGAGCAAGCTGCTGCCAGGAGGAAGGAGTGGGGTGCTAGATCTCATACCATTGATGCAGAGATTCGGGCTAAGCTGGATGTTGTTGAGGCTGCAAGGGGTGAGTCTCTCTCTAGAGAATTACGAGTGACTGACCCAATCATAATAAAGAAATCAGTTTCTGATTGCTCAATTCATACATTTTGGATGAGCACCGATTCTTTACTAGTCCTGTAAATCTTCTTCTACAGCTGAAAAATTAAGGGCTGAGGAGCAGAATACTGCAAGAGTTGAAGTAGAGAAGGCTGCAAGGAGTGCTGAGGAGGAGCGTCGCCGCCTTGTCAGGGAGGAGAGACTTGCGGAAGAGGAGCGAATGAAGCAAGTGGCTGCTGCAGCTGCAGACCTTGCTGGTGGCAATGAACAGGATACTCCATCAGAAGGAGAGGTTGGAGGGCATGTGGTGAGCAATTTGAATTTCGAAAGATGTGTAAAGTAGGTTGGCAAAGGATGGACTACAGCAACTACAGACTCACTTTAACTTGCGTTGAATGTCCAGGCCAGATTCGGACTAATTTTTGAAGTTGCCATGGCTAGTACTGGAGTAGGCTTTTTGTTACTAATCACACTTTTCAAAGTCAGGTATGCAGCCTTCACTAAGCACATGTGACGAAACCAAAACTGATATATCCTGTGATGGTATGTGAAATGTAGGAGGAGACAGCGGAGGAACGTGGACGCCGTATTGCCTCGCAATGGACCACAGATCCTGATGCTGCTGCCTCACAGGTAGATGTAATTTCTCAGTCATGCTGAGGCCCAGAACTGTGGATTTATGAACAGCATTCCTTGCAAACCATACATCAGTTCAGATCTATATCATATATGTACCTCCTGAAGTGATGCTTGCTTTTCTTATGTTGCACAAATCCAGGCTAATGCCACTGAAAACTGTCAAGATGCACTTCATAAAATAGACTTCAAATTAGGTTACATATCATCAAGATTTCCTCTAAACAACCCTGTTACTGCTTAATGCTTCATACCAGGCGGAGGGTTTAGGTGAAAGTGAACAGCATGAAGAATTTGATGAGGGTGAGCAGGATGAAGATGAGCAGCCTGAGGAGTTGGAAGATGAGGAGCCTCTTCCTTATGTTCAAGGTAACCGATAGGTTATATCAGGATGTATCTCCTTCCATTCAGCACCCCCATCACAATGCTGAGCTATTAGGATCATTACATGCACAATGATAGAGGTAGAAGAAGTCCCATGAAAGGCTACTTATGGGGCGATACTGAAGATGACGCAGCACCCTCGCTACTCTGCAGCACCAGCCCATCAGCTCAAGATGGACAGTGAGTGGGAGGATTTTATGAAGTTTGTGGACTTGTTGGTGGGCTACACCAGGCGCTGGATGGACTGGTTCAAGATGGTGTTCCGAGAGGGTATTGCTAGAGATGTGAAAGAGCGCAGGAAGGCAGCCTTAGAGAGGAGGCATGGGAGTGGTCCTGCAGCATACAGGCATGGTTCTCAGCGCAACTACAGAGTGCAGCAGATGCAAGCTGATGAGCAGGAGCAGATGCTCAGGCAGCAGCAGCAGCAGGCACCTGCGCCTGCAGGTACAACTACACAGCCTCTAAACTGACATGAATCATCCTGCTGCCAGCCATGTGCAGGCACTACACCACTAACTCAATTTCTGATAAAATACGACCCTTTCACTTTTCTCCACTGCAGAGGTCAGTGCAGAGTTGAGGGAAGCTACACAGATACTCACAGATGTTGAGACAGAGTTGGCTACTCTTCACAAAGACAAGAGTGACATGGAGAAGTATCAAGCACACAGCTTTGATTATGGCCCAGATAACATATTCTTCCCATATGCTGGCAGGTAAAGCCTGCTTTTACTCCTCATTCTCCAGCTTAAACCTTCATTTGGCCTCTGAGCTTCAGTTGTGTGGTCTGCATATTGGTTGTGATCAGGATCCCTTTACAAAATACTTTGCATGATCTTCTAAATTACAGCACTATTCCTGCATGCTCTTGATTTGCATGATCTTCTTAATTACAACACTTTACCTGCATGCTCTTGCCTTGCATGATCTTCTAAATTACAACTATCTACCTGCATGCTCTTGATTTGCATGATCTTCTTAATTACAACACTTTACCTGCATGCTCTTGATTTGCAGATGCTTTGTTGACAACGGAAATAGATGGGCCTTCGAGGTTTGCTTTTTTGACAAAGCGTCTCAAATGGAAGCCAATAGCCACAACAACAAAGTAAACCTTGGGACATGGCGTGGCTTCAGTGAAGGATATACAACAGCTCTCTTTGATGGTGGCGATGCATGTGCAAATGTAAGCATGATAGCTTTGTCAAAAATCCGGGATCATCCAAGATGTACCTTCTGAAGGTTGCCTGCATGAACTAACTTGAGTCGTCATGGCCTCAAAACCATATGTTTGTATTTAGATATGATGTGATACAATTTTACTTTCAATTGTTTGCTTTTTGTAGGCTCCTCAACGGAGCATGCGTGTGTACCTACAATGTGGAGCAGAGGAGATACTTCATAGTGGGTCAGAGCCATCCACTTGTGTGTATCAGTCGGCTTTTGTCACTCCTCTAGCTTGCACACACCAGGAACATCAAAGCATTATGACAGAATTGCAGCAACTTCTGAGTCTGCAGGCAGAAGTGCAAGCTGAAATAGCAGCTGCTGAAAAAGATGAGCTGTAAAACGAGTGAAGCCTCATTGGCTGTCATCCAAATCTGCTTTCCTTAGTCCCAGACATCATTTTTTAAAAGAGCCCATGCGCCATTCTGATCCAAGCTTGCGCATCCTATCTGATCATTTCTTCATTGAAAAATTGGTGTTGTTACAGAGAGATGAATCAGTATGTATCATGATTCCGAGAGTTTGAACCGTACTGCTAAGCAAGTATCGGAATCCTTACTTAGGTACATTCAGGACTACTAACCTTCGAAATATCAGAGTTTTATAAATTTGAGCATATGCTAACTTTCTTCAAAGATCCATGGTTCTCACAGCCAAAAAAAGAATGGAAGGGAGTGGATTGGCGTCAGACAGCCTTCGAAAAAGGATTGCTTTTATCCGCTCCAAAGAAAGCTAACCTGCTTTCTCATCAATCAGGCGTCAGCTTGAGCTATCTTCGTCGCTTATTTTTATGCGCTTTCACCGACGAGCGAGTAGATGGAGGAAGCGTAGCGTCCTTTATAAGCCATCATGTGATCCCACTGACAAAGAAATATCAGTGTCGGTAAGATGATCTACTAACGATGACGTCAGCAATATCTAGTAGTATTTAATCATTCATTATTGGCCTGTGCGTGTTGAATTTGATCAGTAATCAGCAGTTTAAAATATATTGTAGCATTATTCTATGTAGTCTGTTTTCTTCAGGCTCTTAGACCTTGTTCCTGAGCAGTACACAACAGCCTGCCCAGCATATGTCGCTATATACGCACGAGGCTCCTCCTTGCACACTTTGACATCTCAACTTCTCAATGCCTTGGCTGGGGAAACAGGTATGTGAAGGTGGCTGTTAAAGGTACAACGGTACGTGTTCAGCCTACCTCCTCCTGAGATGAGCTTGAAGAGCCAAAATGAAGGAAGAATATTATATCTCATTGCAAGTATTGGCTTGTACACACATAGATTGACATAACAAGCATAACAATAGTACCTGATTCGCTCCAGAGGAGGAGTACAGGAGGCCTTAATGCCCTCATTGCTGACAACTCTCTGATCACGCCTAAGTCTCATTATTTGTGACTGCAGAGAACTTGTCATTGTGGATAGATTTTGTTGCCCTTCAGCAGTGGGGGTATCATACACGTGATAAAACAGACTTGATATCTGTGCAAGATGCTATGTCATGCAGCTTGAAAGGTAATAAGTGGAGAGGCTAGCTTCATGTAAATGGTTCTGTTCAGGGCACTACCTCTTACACATTTTTGGCCTGTGAGTAGTGTAATGCTTCTGAGTAGTGTAATCCTCATAATTGTTACACTTTTCATCCCCATCAATTCATGGAGCTTTCTTTGATATGCTTTGTCAGGTGTCATTTTTGTGGTAGACCCTGAGTTAAGATCATTGACTAGAACTTGGTGCCTCTTCGAAGCATGGTGCGTCAATATGTTTAACCACGGGTTTAAGGGATCTACCTCTACCAGTCAATATGTTTAACCACGGGTTTAAGGGATCTACCTCTACCAGTCAAACCCATGAGTCTAACAAATTCCATAGAGGTGGACAGCAAGTGCTGCAGCTTGCGGCATCATATATATTTGAATTAATGACCGCATCTTTTTACATTTTGCTGTTAGGACCAAATCCATCAGTTAAATAACATCACTTCATGCCTTAAGTGACAACATGCTCCCTGCTCTCTCCCATCTGATGTTTGCATCCAGGATGAACATCCATGATAGCCAAGCTCCTAGAGTGCAGCTGTGCTTGCCAGGTTAGTAGCAACCCTCTTAGAGTGCAGCTGTGCTTGCCAGGTTAGTAGCAACCCTCCTAGAGATTAGAACATAGATCTCTGACCTGAACTCACGAGGCTCCACATGTAAGTAATTAGAGGCATGCATGCCTTTAGTGACAGGCTGAGCTGGACAAGAACTCACTTTCTTGTTATTGTTCACCTGTTCCACCATCTTTAATGGCTCTGCATCGACATGTACACAAATAACACAATCTGCTTTTGCTCTCCTTTCCAGAGTCACTAGACTTTGAACACCTCCTTCAAATTGATACCTTATGCTCTGATATTGACATTGTTGGAAGAAGCAGCGCTACAAGACCCGAGGATAAGACTCAGATAATCAGCGAGGTAAATTCGATAAGGCTCTGATGACACATACCCATCAGCTGTAAGATGACCTTTAATATAACCTCGTATGCACATGACTTCATGGATCAGTGAGGGTTAGTAGGGTTTAATGTTACATTCATAGGGTTTACAGCTATAGCCCCTTCACCACGGAATCAACTCATCATTCTAGGACACTTTTCCAAAGCCTAGATATGAAGCTTTTACTCGGTCCTTTACTGCATAAGATATTGGGAATCAAAGGTTTCACAGTCTGATTGAGGCATGAAGTCATCCCAAGGATGGTAGATTGATGCATTATGCCCCCTTCTCTTAATTGATATATCACAAAACAGTGAGTTTTTGATCAATACCACTATCATTTACAATACCTGCTGCTTGATTGATGCAGATCAGGGCATGCTCTGGAGTTCAGAAGATGCAACAAGTGACACAAGAGGCTCTGTCAAGGAGTCTCAGACTGCATTTAAGATGGAGCGACAAGATGCAGGATCAGGCTTTGTACTGCCTATTATTGCTCGAGGTAAGGTTAGGCACTGAACTGTCTGCTGCTGCAAGAGGTGAGATTATAACCTGCTCTGTCTGCTTCTAAAAGGTCGTGTGCTGACTGCTGTAGGTTAATACCTCATCTCAAACTTATGTTAGCCAGGATGTCTGCTAGTTTAGAAGCCACTTAGGAAAATTCAAATTTGTACGTTCTTGTGGTGTTATTATTTCCTCTTTTAAAAAGAAAAGCCAATTGTTTCACCCTGGCTCGCGGCTCATGGACCCAAATCTTCATTACATACAACTTTCCAGCCAAATGCTCTGGTGATTACTTTTGGATTGTCTTGTTGCTCCTGCATCCCCAGAGAGGAGAGTACAGTAGCCTTCAGCATGTACTGTCCACTGCCCCTGATCTAGAGGAGAATGAGGAGAGGCTGAATCAAATCTTGTAAGCATATATGCTTATAATCTGTCATGTGTTCTTTTTACAAGTTGTGTACCTGCTGACGAGCTTGTGATGCTTATAATCTGTCATGTGTTCTTTTTACAAGTTGTGTACCTGCTGACGAGCTTGTGATGCTTATAATCTGTCATGTGTTCTTTTTACAAGTTGTGTACCTGCTGACGAGCTTGTGATGCCTTCAATGCTGGTCTGCAGTTCTGCATCACAGCAAGAGTAGCATCTTAGTGTGCTGTAGCGTAAGATGCCACAGCATCAGTTACCTTACTGTCCTTCTCAGGCCACTTTTCAAGAGTTTCTTGAACCCTGGAAGTGATGCATTATCTAAATCGTCCATGTTGGAAGTTCTGGAAGAAACAGGTGTTGAGAAATTTCATGATGAGATACTGGAGGAAAAAGCTATGAATTGACCAAATTCCTGCATTTGCTATCATTTTACTTTGTAGCTGCTAAATTTCTGCTATTTGATTAAATGGCTAAATGAAAGTCTTGATACACACTGTGACCCCATTAATTGTCACAAAAGGTTTTGACAAGCTTACAGCTCTGGATTGGTACCAGGACATAGTAGACAGCCAGCCTGAGGGTCAAAACTCAGCAATCACCTTGGAGAGCTTCTCTAAATGGTGGCGAGGGAACCAAGCAGTGAGACCTTTGTTCCTTCTATTGTAGAGTATTTACTTTCAAGCTTGCATCTTTAACTATAAAGCTTTGATGTATTAAAGGGACCCTGCTGATGTTGTCTAAAGCTTACCAATAACTCTGATAGATGTGATGACAGTGTGGTTCAGCTTAAGGCACTCAGCACTTTGTATGTTTGATCATCTACGACTTGAGCTCAAGGGTCTATGCATGATCACTGAGTAAAGGTCGCCATCATTCACATTAATCCACGCACCTGAACTGCAGAAAGTCCAAGTTAGGATCTCAGTGCCCATGACCTCAGATGCCCTCTTGAGCAATCTGTTCAAGCTGGTGACCACCCTAGAGATGAGGGGTTTCCATGATAGTGCAAGAGCTGTGAAGTGGGTGGGATTCACATGTAATTTCATTTTGAATGATTTAGATGAAACATTGGGCTGTTGGTATGTGTGTGACCAGAGGTGCATAGGCGAATCTTGCAATGTGGCATATGGATCTTTGACCTCAATTGGTTTGCATAATGCAGCTTCATGGGCACCACATCTTGCAATATGTGAAAGCTTTCATGTATTGCAGCTCAGCAATGGTTTGATCTATATCTGTTAGGAGAGCCGTGCACGATAAGATGAAGTGCTTGTCAGACAGCAATGACTGCTGCTTGCGCCCGGGAACCAAGCTGGCACCTCCTGTCCTTCACGGCAACTGGCAGGCAGTGTCTGATGAGGTTGCGTGGAGCCTGTACTGCAGAGAATTCCGGGCCGCCGCAAACAAGTTGTGAGTCAAAGCATGCGTCCTGCCTTGACTCTTAGTGCTTCAGTGATAATACTATGTGTGAATTGGAGAAAAGGGTTCAGATACTGAAAAAGATTTAGATAGCGTATAACGTCCACATGGATTGTTCACTTTTGCCTTGCATGGATATACGCCTGTGTGTTCCTGCAATGTTCAACTTAATGAGTGGCATTCTGTATGTTGTTTGAAACCGTTTGAGTTGAAGCATCAAGTGGCACCAAAAGCTTACTTATTGTGGTATCTTACAGATGAGATGTGTACATCATCCACTCAGCACATGAGCTGGTGCTCGTTCAAGTTTTAAAACAATGTTGGCATTGTTTGAAAGTAGCATCTGTCTCAGAATCTGTGTGCTGCAGGTATGCTTTTCTCCTTAGTAATGGTCCTAACCTGGACGTTGAACCCAAGTCTCTACCAGAGGTGCCTGGGCACTTGGAGGAGCACAGGAAAATGTACGAGGTGAGGTGAAAATACTGAGAGATAACTGGAGATCCTGGCAGGTGCATTCAATGGTTGCTCAGATGTCCAGCCGGGTTGTACAGGTCACATTGATTCGTTCATGCAAGCATCAGCAATTGCCTCTCATACATAGAGCTGATCACTGCAACTGTATTGGCTGACTGTAACATGGTTTGCAAACCCTGAAGCAAGGTGCATCCACCAAAGATGATGATTGTAGGATGTCATTGTGTGTAGGTCCTCAGCATTTACCTGAGCTTAATGTCATCGCTGCTGGGTCAGCAACACTCATCACGGCGCCTGCACAGTGCTTTATTCCGCAGGCTTGCAAGAGACTTGAGGAATCCCTCTGTGAGACCTTAACTGAGCTTCTACCAACAGAACCCTGATTTGATTGAAATGATTGGCAAAAAATGTGCTTTATATTATACCATGTCTTTATAACCTCAGGGATACCTTATCATTATATTACTCGAAGCGTATGCTGATATCCCTTGACCTGACAGGTTTTTTCATGCTCTCATCAATCCATCCAAACACATGTGTACCTCTGCAAAGGCATCCTCTGCTCCTTGACCTGACAGGTTGTTCATGCTCTCATCAATCCATCCAAACACATGTGTACCTCTACAAAGGCATCCTCTGCTCCTTGACCTGACAGGTTGTTCATGCTCTCATCAATCCATCCAAACACATGTGTACCTCTACAAAGGCATCCTCTGTTCCTCAAGGGACTATGCGGCATAAGAAGAGCTTCACCAGAATGTGAGAGGCACATTATGTGGAAAGAGTAAATAATAAGACAGGACTAGAGCACCAACCACTCGACATCTTTGAGAGCTTATCAGGCAGTTAGTCCTTATTGTATGATATTACTTGAGTAAAGCAAAGGCCTGTGAGGAATGAATTCTGTGTTTGTGACTTTTTTAAACATAAGCTGCATCTCATGACAGATCGCCTGCGGTATCAGGGACTTCCATGCAAGTGCTGCGAGAAATGATCACTCTCAAGTATGGCAAGGCCATGCCCATGACTTGCAATGTTATCCGTGAGGTAGGTGCTGTTGTCATTTTATCTTACATTTTTGTAGAAACTAATAGAAACTAAGGCTTGTAGATTCTGCTAGCTTCAGCACAATCTCTCAGCAAGAATGTTTGGCTCCTGTTTGGCTCCTACTATAAGAATGATAGGAAGATCATAGTTTTGAACTTGAATACAATGCTCCAAACGCTTCAGGCTATGAGCCACCTCTCTTCTGTCGTGGCTATGAGTGCCAGCCTCCCTACAGCAAAGCAGGTCTTATTAGAAGGCAATGAGACTAGAGAAATGGATGCCATGACCACTCATTACTTGCATGGAAGGTGAGTTAATGGAGGCTGTGACTGTAATACACCAAGTAAATTTAACAGAGTCCGGAGTCCTTAAGAGAAAAACTTTAGAAATAGAAATGGGCTTTCTTGCAACTCAAATAGCTGTGGTGCTTAGCAAGATTGGCTATCTTACCTTTATTTATTTCATATGTGAATTATATGGAAATACTCCGGCTCCAGATTAATATCTAAGGACATGGACTGATGATGATGATAGGGAACAGGATTGGAGTCAGCTCTTGAGCAGTACAGCTATAGCTTCTGCAGGAGCTAGGCACAAGACCAGCCTTGAGGGACTTCCATCCTCTGAGTTTGCTGCCAAGATTGCAGAGCAACAAGATGGGGCACACTTTGGAGTGGAGGCCTGGGAGATCCGAGCCGGTGCAGAGGCTGTCACACTGGCTGAAATGAGAGTCGAGGGAGGAGATCGAGGTTCAGGAGTTGAATCGTCTGCTACCAGAGACATGGTCAGTGGTACCTCCTCTCCTATCCCAGACGATCGATGTCTTCAGTCAACTGAGTCCTGCTTGGCAGCGGGTGTGAGAGGAGGAAGCCGCGTCAATGGACGCAACGGTTCGCAGCTTAGAGGTTCTATGAACAGCACGACTTCAAGGGCCGGCAGCTTCTCTCAATGTAATCATGCAGGGAGCTTCACTCAGACAAGGCGCCACCCTGCTGGCAGCAGCTTCACCGCAGTATCCCAGGAGGATGGTCCTTGCAGCTTCACGTTAGGTGCCCGCCCCACCACTACGTCTTTATGCTTGACATTGAGACCACTAGCAGGTGGACATTACAGTAGCAGCAATACTGAGGTAGTGATTCAGAGTCCCTCTCCAAAAGAGGCTGTTTGTTCAAGAGTGGAGCCAGTAAAGAATGCATCACATAAGGAGGAGGAGGATGCTGTGGCTGAAGTGGCTTCAGCAATCTTTTATGAGGGTGCATCAACATTCAGTCAGGTCAGCCACAGCATCCCTGATGCTTACTTTCTTCTCTTGTCCTTAACATGTTATTAACACAGTGCTGAGTAGTTTGGTGTTACACGTCCTTGCTCAGTACTCAATTGCCGAGATTCGCTATTCACTTATTCACTTGGTTCTGACACAGTTGAGTACCTAGTTGAAGCAGTTAGTGTCGTTTTGCTGTTTCAGTTGGAACTGATGAAGTATAGGTATGTTGATCATTCTTACAGGCTAGAGCAAGGCTACACAGACACAGTCTTACACCAGTACTTCAAGATTCTGTACTGCCGGATTACTTGTTAGCAAACAACAGCTCTGAATGGAGAACCAGTGATCATGTGAAGCCTAGTGGTTTCGGAAGTAGCTGCCAGCCAGGGTATGCTGAAGCTGAGATTCACAGGACAGTTCATGAGGTTGGCAGCGCTTCCTTAAGAGCAGACTGTGGTGCTCGTCCCACGACATCTCAAGCTCTTGCAGGCAACTGGCGTGCAAGGAGGCAGTCATTGAATGACAACTCATCCAGTGCGTTATTGCTCCCGGATTTAATGCGTCCTTCCACCAGCCATCAGCACACAAAAACTCCAATTGAGAGCTTGCAGGACTCATTGGTGATGCAATCCACTCTGTGCCATCGTCCCCACACTTCACTAAGCATGCTGGCACCCTCTGCCGCTGGGGGCGTTGTAACTAATAACCACAAGCATGCCTCCATAATGCTTACTGACCCAACAGCTCAACGCACCTTCCAACCGCCTGAACTGACATCCATTACAGGCCAGATGAGGCATTCTGCTGCCCCTCATCAATTGCCACCTCAGCAGACTGACAATGCTCAGCAAACACAACCTGAACTTGCTCAGAATAGCCGCAGCAGGAGTGCTCTGCGTCCCGCGACTCACATGGTCACCACTATCACCACTGCTACCACTGCTCACTCCACTCCCTACAGTTTTTCTGCTGCTGCAGCGCCAGTAGTATCTCTGCTTCATTCTTCTGTAGCAAACCGGCTTGCAGCGGAATCTGTCACTGCCAAAATGGCCCTGGCCTCAAAGCAGGTAGGTAATGTATATTTATAGCCCTTCCAATGGCCCTGCTGCTGGCCTCAAATAAGCAGGTAGGTAATGTATATTTATAGCCCTTCCAATGGCCCTGCTGGCCTCAAAGCAGGTAGGTCGTAATGTATATGTATTATATGTATAGCCCTTCCAATGGCCCTGGCCTACCTGGCCTCAAATAAGCAGGTAGCAGGTAATGTATATTTATAACCCTTCCAATGGCCCTGGCCTCAAAGCAGGTAGGTAAGGTAGGTAATGTATATTTATATAGCCCTTCCAATGGCCCTGGCTTCAATTAGGTCATTTCGTCTACATCTCCTACATCTCCTAACCTCTGTTAAGACAATTGCATCCGTCAAGACTACTAAAACTACAGACCTGTCGTAGTGCTTTAAGTGCTTTCAGGTCTTCTGGCTATATTATTATAGAACTAGGTGTTTCTTCCTGCCTTAGTGCTTCTTGCATGCATTCCACATGATTCATAGAGTGAACATAATAAACATAATGATATTCAGTCTGTTGCGATGTTTTTGACTCTGGCGCACAGGGTCAGCATGCTGGAGGGGCCAGTGCAGTAGCTCAAGCATTGCTAAGCCTCAATCCTCGTAGACAAGCTGTTCAACCTCAAGGATTATCCAAATAGAATTCTTTATAATTTACACCATTGTACCTAATCAGCAAAAGCTGACGTGTTTGTTTTGAACATTGTAACGAATACTGCTCGCTTTAACTTCGCACAGAGTACACAGAGGTTATTACGCATATTCAAAAAATGTGTAGATAACTAAGATAACTAGATAACATAACTATATTGTGAAGCAAAGCAAGGGTTAATGGCTTACAATGTTATGGCTTAGACGTATTAGACGACGAATAATGCTTATAATGCTTCGTCGTATTCGTCGTCATATGTGTATACTTAGTATACTTCATTACGTGAAGCCGCATCATGAAGCCGAATCAAATTTTTCTGAACAATTTTTTGCAATAATTTCTCTGCTCCTCCTTGGAGCTGAGTTCGTTTTGGTCACTTGCGATGTATGACAACTGAATGTCATAATGAACATATTAAAATGCATTTTTAATAATATTTATTACGATGTTTGTTTAACACGACGGCATCCTCTTCCACGCACGTGCTGGAGATGCATTTTCGAAGACATCTCATCCTCGAAATTGCATCATATACATCATAGCTTGAAGGCGCTCCCCACCCCCGAATTTCTCATCTGTCTCGTATCCAGGCTATCAACTCTACTTGTGCCTTGGTCTGCTCTGCAGCAAGCATTTGACGCTCATTCCACGTTCGACATCACTATTTATTTCTGCATGTGAAGCCAATTATAATTTATAACACAATGTATGCACATGCATCATTCTGTCAAATTTACTGCATTTGTACTTCGCCACTCACCACAAATTGTCATTCCTGCGGTCGTTCTGATTCGGCTTCAGTACGAATCGGCTTCCGTAGCTTCAGCTACGTGTGTATCGGCTTCACGTATACACTTTTCATGTTTGAACCTGTGAAGAAGAACATGCATGAGAAGTTTAAACTCAAACTGAGCAGGTTATTCATCTGTCATTATTGCTAGTAATACTCCGCACACAGTCAATTGCATTTTGAGACATAGGCAGAGGTTTATTTTACACGTATTGACGTGACATGTGGATTCCTCGGTGCTTTAAGTGTGCCTCATCTGCTCCATCAGCGCCATGTCCTAGAAAATCCACAACTCTTCAAAAGGACTGCGATGTTCAAGAGGACTGCACAGTAACAGTTTCCTCGTTACGTCTTCCCAAGGTGAACGAACTTTCGAGCACATTTACCTGCATGTGGTGAAAACATGCGTGTACTGAGCTTTGTTTGCAAGTTCCTGCGCTGCTGGATATCATTACAAAATCGTTTGGTACCTACGTAACGTTTAATTATCGTTTAAAAATATACTACTGTCTGTGTAACAGGGCGTTTCTGAAATTTCAGACGCGGACTACCAGCTAGCAAATGCTGAGAGAACACCTGCTTGCCCCCCTCCAACTTCCTCATCTGCCCTCTCACTCAACATGAGGACCAATAACAGGTATGACCTTGCAGCAGACTCAAAGTCAGGGTCAGGTCAAGCCAAATCTAAGTCAAAATCAAGATATGATCTACCCCAACTTGCATGTGCTGGTACTTGCAGAGACGCTAGTAAGGTTCTTCTTGAGAGAGGGGAATCAACACAAGTGCACGGGATTTCTGCATTACACCACTTATGTAAGCTACCTGAAGGCAATGACCCCTTGGCATGGGAGGAAAGTTTGCCAGTGCAGGATATGGGAGGCATGATTGACGAGATACATCACACTTCTTCCGAGCTTCAACACTCCATAAGCGCACCTCTTGTCTCACCACGGGCAATTGGGTCTCAGGTCAGGGTAAGAAGGCTGAAATGTGCAAGAAGACCTTATTATGACACCAGTGTTAAGAGCTTGGCTTCCTTAGCGTCATCACCCACCCCTGGTGTGGCAAGGCTGCGTTTGTGGACTCACTTAGTGCAAGAGGCGAATGGGGGGAAAAATCTTTTACAGCTGATAGCTGAATCCAGGAGCAGGTCCATTACTACTCATTCATCCAGCAGACCTTGGTCTCTGGCCCCTCCCCTATCCCCTTTGAGTTCCTGTCCCCACACAGGATATTCTCGCCATGCACTGGCTGGGTATGAGGACAACAGTTGGAGGTCTCGCCAGAGGTGTGTTTCCTGTCATATCACTGCTGTCAAAGCAGAGGAAGCTGAAGATGATCATGTTGCAAATAGATATGTCAGTAATCGTCTTTAAAATATCAGTTCTTCATTAGAAAATAATCGAGTGCTGCTGTGGAGCTGGCATTAATATGACAGGATGTACAATCCTCCTCCAAGTTGTTTGGTCACATTTGGACAAGAAAGTTAATGCATGTGCTTGCCCGCTTGGTAGATAACCTCCTTTGCATGTGCTCATGGCTGTAAGAAAGACTTCCAAGTGATGATCACATGTCGTACATCATTATGTCCAAAAGGTGTTCCCAGTTGTGGCTTTTAAGCTAAGAAAAATGCGTGTCAAAACAGAAGAGATATTTCCAATTTCTAGTGTCCTTAGGTACGTGTGTAAGCCTCTTTGTTATACAAAACAATGAATGTTTCTAGGCCCATTCCAAAAGCCATTTTTTGATGTAAGGCTTTTTAGTTTGCTGGTCATATTGTGTACCTTCTATGGGAACTGCTTATTGAGTAATGGATTCAAGAATAAATTTTGTCAATGATTGAGAATTCTCGGTATTTTTCTACTTCACTGTCATCGCTTTGTCCGCATGTGGCATGAGATATTGCTTCAATTTTGGTTCCAGAAGCCTCACTTGCAGTGTAAGAGTGCATCTGCCCAAGATTGCAGTCCCTGTACATTATTATGAGAGAGCATCGTATCTATAATGTTTGCAACATAGCAGTTAAGTTCTGTATGGAGAAACTGATTTTTTTGCATTGCGCATGTGTTGACCTCCAAGTTGTTGATGGATATGGAATATTATAAATATATATGTAAAGACAGGCTCTGTGTAACTTGCTGCCTTTCAGTGGTTCAAGTAGATTCCTAACCATGAAGATGTCCTAATAAAGAAAACAGGCTCCCCATTCCAAATGTCCAAATACATGACCTGATTGTTAATAAACACACTAAGTACTCTAAAATACAGCACGTAAATGCATTTTTGATGTAGGGAAGCGAAGCACCTTTGCGGCATTGACTCAGAACAAACAGACTTATGAGCTCCTAGGTTTCTAGAACACGCTTTCCAATTCAGTAACCTTATTCCTCTTCATGTTGAACAGGCTTTCCAGTTTTACGATCTAGCTTGCGCCCTCGGAAATCAACAGGGTCTGGACAGTTAGGATTCCACAGCAATGATGGGATCCATGCCTTGGGTGCCATCAATCGTCTCTGGGCATGGGTGGGTACGTACTTTAATTCAAACATAGTTACTGTATTCTCCAGACTAAATTCTTTAGGTATCTAAAGAGCTAACTTAGAGGCAACATAACTGTCATTGTTAGGAATTAGGCAACTGCAGAAAAGATTACCTCGTTTTGAGTAGAGTATTGGAACGTCATATAGCCGAGAATACCAGCTGCCCTGAAACATGGAGAAAAACGTGGTGTGGTCGATAGCAAAAGCTGGGGCGTGCAATTTTTAAGCTTACCCGATGGCCAAAGCAAGATTGCCTCTCCAACCTTTAGGATCCGGATAAAATCCACCGTGAGGATACCAAATCTCTGAGAGAAATTGCAAAGCAGGTTGTTCATACAGAAAAAGGTAGTCAATTATCTAGTACTGAGCTCAATATTTAAAACAGTTTATATATTATCAAACCTCTTGAATAATGGAAATCGTGAGGACATAGCTCCGACTTGTTAGCTAGAAGTTTTGCATAAGGAGGTTCCGGAATGATGGGGCCGTGATCATGATGACCTCCGCCCATGTTTGAAAAAATGATAATTACAATCGCATGCCTTCGAATACGCCTTGAGGATTCCGGGGTTTAGGGTATGTCATGCAAGATGATTTTGTGACACAGGTTCCCACACAAGCCTTCACTCGTCTATTTCTACAAGAATCCACAACCCCAATTAACAATGTTTTCTGAAATGTAAGAAATACATGCTCATCAACTTTTGTTGGGGAGTTTCTGAGTTCCAGTGATCCATGCTCAAACGAATAAATAGCTGATTCAACAGGACTTCACATTCGCATTTCTTGTGAAAATTCATGAAAATACAATGCGTTTGAAAATGTAACAATTTTCATGGTACATATGCTTGCACTAAACAAGCATTAGAGCAAACGATTCATAACAAAGTTCAAGCAGTTGACTGTGGTGCTCATTGCTGAAGTCATCAATTACGAAACCTCACAGACTTCATGCCTTCTCATCAGCTTTAACATACAATGTCCTCCCATTGTGCTCAGTTCGATGAAAGCGGTTGATCGCATTCTGAGCGCCAGACGAGGAGTCAAATAACACAGTCCCCCAGCCGCGGCTGCGCCCTGTATCATCTGCAGGTATCCGAGCATGGAGAATGTTCCCAGCACTCTGGACAAGATCTACAAGCTGTTGAGCATCGAATGAAAAAGGGATGCCAAGAACCACCACCTGCGGGACCAGACATGATGAAAATGTGTGAGAGCAACTATGGAGAGCAATCATGATGAAAATATCACATTTAAGCATTCTGAGAAATAATGTCTTCTCCTCTCCACTTTGAAGTATTTGAAGTAAGACTTGGAATCTTTTTCTGAATGCTGTCAAATTAAGGCCCTATGATTCCGCTCCATCCATTTTTATTAACAGATAATGTCTCTTCCTGTCAAGCAGCCTCACCTGGCACAGTTTTTTGTCAACATAGGAGGCAGCATTTCCCCACTCACTGCCACGACTGCTGCGACTAGAGGTACCTCCCGAACCCTGTGTCATCTCCGAGCCCCTTGGCATGCTGGTACTGCTAGGATATGCAGTACTGCTGCTGACACCGTAACCACCAAAGCTTGGGACACTATGCAGCACCTGGTTGTTGTTCATACCTGCCATGCCACCATTCATCTGCTGCATGTTGCCCATGCCTCCCATGCTATTGCTGCTTTGGAGCATGGAGGATGCCATCAATGCTTGTTGCTGTAGTGCAGCGCCACCCTGGTGCAGGGACATTGGACCTGGGTCCTTCTGATCCTCCCTGATGAAAATCTGTCGCCCATCCAGAGACTGCAGAAGGAGGGAGTGGGTGGGTATGAGTAGGTATGAGAATCAGCGACACACATGTTGACCTGCCTCCGTCTGTATCATGATCAATTTATCATACAATGCAACAGGATAGCTCTGTGACTGGCCAAACAGTTCATGGCCAATCGCTGCAGCAGTATCTTACAAGCCACTGTAGGTATTTCTTATCTGTATTCAGAGTTACAAAATTCCAGCCTGACACTTGTGTTGACAATGCATCCCTCACCGAGTTCTGTAACTGAGCGATGGCAGCAAGGGCATCCTTGGCCTGCTGAAATTCAACGACACCACAACCCTTGGATTTGTCAGAGCTCTTGTCCTACAACGTGGCAAGGAAAAGGCAGCCAATTGAGAGGACACATATCTATGGCAAGCCCATGCAGCATTTCTGCTACAATTGCGCGAAGATGTAAGCTTGTACACTTGACTTGTTGTACGATATGATCACAATGTGTACCTTGAGGATAGTGCAGTACGTAACTGTCCCGCAACGCTTGAAATGATCTTTAAGTTTCTGCCATGAGGTGTCGTAGTTTAGGTTGCTTATGAAGAGGCGTGTGCTGGTGGAGTCGGTGTTGGAGACACTGTAGTTGCCCATGTTGCCCATGTTGCCCATGTTGCCCATGCCACCCATTCCGGCCATGGGGTTCACTCCAGCCATCAGGTTGCCCATGCCATTGCTTCCTTGCATGCCCATGTTCCCCACAGGGCTCATGCCATTTGAACCTATACCACCCATACCACCCATGCCACCACTGCCCATGTTGCCCATGCTACTGAATACTGAGGCTATTCCGCCCATGCCCATTCCAGGCATCATGCTATTGCTTGACAGGCCCATGTTGCCCATGCCCATACCAGGCATACCCACACCAGCATTCATGCCAGAGGCAGTCCCCATGTTCCCCATGCTTGAATAACCCATGCTTCCCACACCTGCCATGCCCATGCTACCCATGCTACCACCTCCAGCTAGCTGCAATGGAGCATTCATGGCAGGCCCTCCTCCATAGGAGGCAGGCATCATACCTTGCTGACCTGGTTGTTGAGATGCCACTACGCCACTATTCCCGTAGCCATTATAACTACTGGCATAACCACCCATCATATTGCTATCCCCTACACTGCTCATACCCATGTTTCCAACACCATAATTATTCATCATACCCATGCCTCCAGTCATGCCTGCCCCCATACTTCCAACACCACCTACATCAATGGCATGCCCTCAGTGCCATTAATCATGTACATCTCTGATCTCCTTTTCAACCACACAAGTCCCTCAACTTCAATCCCAACACAATCAGCGTATTACTCAAGTAAGTGCCCCCCCCCATTTCATGCATTAGCTTCCATACATCATGCTTCACCAGAGAGACACAATCACTAGGGCTTATGAGAAACACAGCCTGAAAGCTCAGCCAAGAAATAAAAAATGTTTGTTTCAGCATACCAGAACTGCCATAGTATCCACCCATGTTAACTGCTTGAGAGCCATACAAGTTTGCAGACTGAGGGCCTAGCATTCCTCCAACAAGAGGTCCATTGTTCATATTCGATTGAGATGCACCATATGCAAGACTCAACACCTTGTCCTCCTTATTATCACTTTGGTTGTCAAATCTTACAGTGAGTGTTCTTCCCATGACCTGGAGACAGCATTGATCTAGGTTAGAAGCTGTAAGGAAGATCTGGGTAACCAGATAGGCTGAACAGTCTTATCATTTCTGATCACACTGTACTGGCTATTCTTCCTAACTCAGACCTGAACCCTTAGCGCATTCTTTTAGCTGCAATATCCAGCAATGCCCAGTCTGTTGAAGGGTATACACATGGCAGACTGGTAGTTAAGTTGGTTAACACACTGAGCACACACCTGTGTCCCATTGAGCGTCTTCACAGCAGTGGACGCGGCGCTAGCTGTATCAAACTCAACAATTCCAAGTCCTCGCGAAAGACCAGTATCTCTGTCCATCATGACTTTGGCATATATAACTGCCAATGGACAAATATATTTATGTAATTGAGCAGTCAAGATGTGTGGACGATGATAATCTACAAATGCATGAACCCGAGAAATCTAAAATGATGTGATCAGACATATATCATGCATATTGATGTAGTTAGGAATGCACAACAAATGTAGGTAGGTATTTCATGCCGTGCTACTTAGTTAAAATGATGGTGCATGCCCCTTATTTGTTAATGAATTTCCGCGAAAACTAGTTGTCTCCACCTACTTACCCTCTCCAACACTCTGAAAGTGTTCTTTTAGATTCTGCCTACATGACACGAGAGATATTGCTCAATCACTGCAGCATGGGCAGAAACAAGATGTGTGAGGAAATTCACCATGTCATTTTGTATGGAAGTCCAGATACAAAGAGTTTTCGTTGCGAATCTGGCGCTGCATAAAAACAAGTGCTCTCAAAGGAGATCGCCATGAACAGAATTGAGGCCCAGTGACGAATTCATACAGTACCTTCATCTCTTGATCTCTTACTCATGTCACTTGTCTAATTCAAATCTTCAGAGAGAAAATAATCAGTTTGGGTAGTACGTCAGAGATTCTGTATCTCCATTTTGTCCTTGATGTCTTAATGAGCAGGTTTCGAAGCTATGAATTCTGCAGGGACGCAGGTTGATATTGAATGCCCATAAGAAGATCAATTAACAGTAGTAATATGGCATGCTCTGAGTTTGATAGAGTCGACTTAGCACTTTGAATCTTGTGCGAGCGGGCAGGTAGGTACCTAGCATGTGAGATTTTAAAAGCTTGCGAATGCCTAATAAATGAACTTTCTGCATTGTACCTAATGCACATATTTGAATTAACGCATAGGTAGATTGGTAGGTCAGGGTTGCATATGTATGTCTACCTCAGAGAGCAGCCTAGGAATTACAAATGCTGCAGATAACTTCTCGAATATTTTAGGCCAGGCATCTTGTAATTTTGGCCTGGTAATTCATAAGTCAAATCACATCTGACTTCAGTTACAATTTCTTCAAAAATGGTGAATAAAGAAGTAGTAATAATGTTAGGCACACATATGCATAACATACAACGTCAGCCGCAAGTAAAAGAAAGATAATAGAAGTCACAATGTCCTGATGTTAATAAGATACAAAAGGACAGCGTCGCTCTGTAAGTGCAGGCGCTCATAAATCATGTTGCCATTTTTCAGAGTTTAAGCGAAAAGGCCAGGACTTAAATCCAGTACCATGCAAAAACATTGCATGCACCAAGCGTGTGATAATCATTTTAAGAACAGACATCGCCCTCATCATACTCTGCCCCATGTCTATATTGAAAAAAATCCAACAAGCCAAGCAAGTCTACAAGGACATGATGGTGGCGAGTATTGACAAAACAAACGCTAAGCCCTTCCCAGCATATGTTGCACTTGCAGTCTAAATCGAAGTAACAGAGCATTACTGCAGTGCAGCAGGTTATAACATGAAGACAAGAAAAGCACACGAAATATGAAATATTAATGATGGTCGTTAATTCTCCATTCCCAGGCTGCGCTTCTTCAGGGATTGGCTTCGTAGGGAAGCATTGCAGCTTAGAGATGAGGAGCCCCTTAATGATGTGCCACCACTCCCCACTCCAGAACCAGCACGCCTGGAGTGAATGTGTTGTGCTAAGACCTCTAATCCTGCATCAAAACTGGAAACACCTGCAGGCCTGCTGCTGTAGGGAGCTTTCCCAGTGTCTGTGAAGATGCGCCTTTGTGCATTGTCAGAACTCATCCGTTTACGGATGTCCTGCAAGGGTATGAGTCTTGAGGACGGAATGAAGCCAGACGGTGCTCTTCCATTGTCAGTTGAAATTCGCCGACGTGCATTTTGCAGCGAGCTTAATAATGCAGATGGAGGAGGTATTCCAGGGGAGGATGTCATAGAAGAGGGATCCTAAAAACAACATGGCCAAAATGAGGCATGTAATTTACACCAGCTGAGGACCTTCACAAAGAAATTGAACTATCAAGGTCAACTTAAACACAGAATTAGAGAATCATAAGGTGCAGAAACAGATTCTTAAACAGCATTCCAGTGTTTATAACCATGTAAGAGATAACACAGCATTTGACCTTTTAGGTGATGCTATAAAAAGCTATCATCAAGACCACACATCTTGATGTGACTTCAAAATTTTACCGACCTTGTCAAAAACAAATTCTTGAGGCATTTCACTAAAGGAGACAGATCGTGATGCCCTGCG
>BEGY01000200.1:0-24623 GCA_002335675.1 Chlamydomonas eustigma | reverse complement strand
AAGGACCATAACATTGCTCACCGGAGTTTCTAATCCCAAATTCCATCTCAAGGAAGGGATCTCAACAGAACCATGGATTTGACCACTTCCACCATCAGCAGCAACAAAGGCTTTGAAATTTGAAGGATGGGGCCATAAGCCCAAGTCTGCAATAAGAGACTTCTTGACAAAACAATTAGTGCTGCCACAATCGAACATAACTTTGACTGGCTGCTTATTAATACATGCAGAGAAAACCATAGAGAGGCTAAGAGCAGAATCAGCAGAAGATCCAAGTGCAGCACACTTGGCAATGAGACCAGGCTTAGGAGGCACAGAATACAAAAGAACATCAGAAGGTCTCTGTTTACCTCTATCCTTGGACTGAGCTAAAGCTACAGAAACAGGATGTGTCGCAGGAAATGTACGCAACAAAACCAGAGAGTCAGTCAATCTATTAGCTGGTTCACAACTCATATCGCTTATTCTAATAGCACAAATTATTTTCTGAGAATCAGGCTTCCAACTATTAGTGACTGCAGCTGAAAGAGGATCAAGAGAACTGAGTACCTGAGCTTGAATTTTACCAGTACTAGAAGGCAGTACACAATCAGAGAAATTTGTGGCTGGCGATTGGGGTTTGTGCTATTATTGCTATGGTAATGCGCCCAATTGTGATGCCAGGCATACCTCTATCCTTATGCCTGGCATCACAATTGGGCGCATTACCATAGNACAAATTTCTCTGATTGAGTACGTGGTCCAGGAGGCAGGCGGTAGACAGGGCATAGATCAATGGGAGCCGTCTTAGGGTCCACAGGACGATTTTGCCTATCATAGTATGTCCTTGGAGACCTGCCAATCATGGTGTTCACATGGGGAACAGGAACAGAAAAACTTGAAGAACAACATGCATCAAATGCTGCAGTAGGAGGGGCAGGATATAAGGACTGCGAAGGAAGCACATTGGGATATGCAAAGTTGGCAGTTTCAATCACATGCCTACTCCTTTTGGGATCTGCAGAACCTGCAGAAACCGCAGCACTATACACCCTCTTCAAAGCAGCGGATTTAGTGGTCTTAATACTTGACTGCAAAATTTGGCTCTTAACCGTAGCATGAGAGATGAGATCATGTAAATCTATCCATTCCTTGCCTTTGTCATCCACAATGCAGTGTGGCTTTAATTCTTCATTGAGACCACGAATGAATGCCTGACATTGAGCTGTTTTAGTCAAATTGTGCATGCCAGCAGTGCGCAATGTTGTTTGAAACAACTCAACATATTTCTGAATGGGGTGATGCATCTGAAAAATGCCATTCATCAATTTTTCAAGTGCCAAAGCAGCATCAGACCGCACCTGATGCGCGAAGCGCTTCCTGAATGAGTCACGAAGGAGTGCAAAATTGTCCACCGCGAGTTCATGGTAGGACGTCGAGGCATACAGGTGGGTTAGCCAAGTAGATGCCTTAGCAGTCATGTGGCTCATCAAGGTAAGCATGAAGTCAATATTCAACAACGTACATCTCCTCATCAAATTATCAAACCAGGTCATGGCAAAATCACGACGACATTTATCAGAATCCTCATCCCATTTATCGACCTTGCCAAGCATCGTATCCACAATAGCAATTGTAGTTTTATTTGCAAGATTACTCGCTTTTACCGAAATGGGCATGAGAGGATTCACGACATGAGCAGGAGGAGGTTTAAATTGTGATGCAAAAAATGCATCAATACCTTGAAACATTTCTGCTTCACCTTGGTGATGAACCGCAAGTTCCTTGGCGCGACTGTCTGTTTCCGCATCCTCCATGACAACGTCAACGTTCCTTACATTTTCAGAAGTACCGGCATCATTCTGAGTATTAGCGGCGTGTTGCCCTGCTGGAATTTCTCCAGATTCCAGTTGCTGCTCCATGACTCGTTGTAGAGCTTTTAAATAACTGTATTTGTTTGTTTGCGTATCAACCCGACGCTTGAGCTCGTTATGAGACACACGTGAGAGTACAGAAGAAAG
Organism: Chlamydomonas eustigma; assembly: GCA_002335675.1. Classification (NCBI taxonomy): domain Eukaryota; kingdom Viridiplantae; phylum Chlorophyta; class Chlorophyceae; order Chlamydomonadales; family Chlamydomonadaceae; genus Chlamydomonas; species Chlamydomonas eustigma. Next base: position 22,623 of record BEGY01000200.1, on the reverse strand, counting down.
GTGCACTAGGAGATAAAGTTAGCGTTAGTATACAAATTATTTTCGTTCCAAAATATAACGAGAGCAGCAAGCAAGAAGCACGAATCTTGGAAAATGCTAGGTCAAAAACTTTTGGGATTCAACGCAGTTTAATTAGACAAAGCTCTGAAACCACTATAATAACTCGCAATCACAAAGGCAGAATACAAAGAACTCACTTCAGATAGAATCCCAACGGGAATTGAACCCGAATCTCCAGAGCGACATCAATCTCCTTCAACACCAGTGGGACTGTGATCTGTAGCAATGACAGTAGTCCGTGTCAATAGCTTGCGTAAGACACGGCTACGCTACAGGAAACTAAGAAATGCCCATCGAAGGGGTAAACCCTAAAACCCTGGTGACAGTACAAAAGAACAGGCATAGCGCCTTACTGCCATAAACTTAACAGGGACTGGGAGTTGACACAATTATATAGCAAAAAGCAAGCACACAGAACAACCCTAAACTCCCCCGGCTAATCCGGCTAACTAAGTTCACACTTCCATACCAACATGTTACAACTTCAATCCCTTATCTCAATCTTCATCAGCCATAGGGGTCAAAACTTTACTGGTGACTGCATCTCGCCTGCTCAGAGTGTACTACGTCAGAAAAGATATGACATGAGTGTACGTGAATGTATTGTTACAAGTGCATGTGTTGAGTTTGATTCCTTACCATTTTTGTATATAATTTTCCTTGTAGCTCCCCCTTTGACATCATATTCAGATCATGTTTGAATTGAAATTGTTATAACGGTCTGACAGGGCTGGGGCCTGCATGTTTGGGGAGATGGGGCGCAAAACGACACTGACTGGACCAAGCCCCTCCCTCCTTTAGGGTCTGATCATTTATCGCAAGACGAAAGGAATACATATTTGACTATTGTTTAAATGCTGCTCAAGGTAACAAAACTGTCAGATCTCTTGCCTTCTTGCATTATTATCATTATTGCCCTCATTTATCAATGTGTGGATACAAACACAATTGCTTGGAGGTATCCTCTTACTGAGGCTGACGGCCGGCCTCGGTCTTTCAGGTTACATTACAGCAGGGGGATGCCTACTTGAGGATCACAAGCAAGTTTGTTCATCAAACAGGCCCGTACTTGAGTTCATCATTTGCCTACAATATCCTTTTGCACAGTGGATGCTTGTTGCCTTGTGCATGATCCTAGTACAAGATTCTTACAACCTGATTTGCTTTGTAACTTTAGGGGCAGGGGTGGTTAGCGCTGAAGAGAGCTTCAAACTTCAACCTGTTGCAACTGTCCTTCCCCCTGAACTCTCTCGAAAGTACCCGTACCTTAAGTACAGCTCAGCCCTCAATATACCATAACAGGTTGTGCATCAGGTACACAATGTACCAGAGAAAGTAAGGATACAGGAAATACAGCCCAGCCTCATCAGTACATCTTTGACAGTACATCCAGGTATTGTGCCTTGTGCAGTTCTTAGTTCTCAGCAGATGGTTGACTCTTGTTAGTCTCAGCAGATGCTTATTTGGCTATGATGGATGTCAAAATGGAGTTTGATGCACTCAGTGTTCCTCACAACTGCTACTCCTCGATGCTCTTTGTGCTCCTCGCTACTCAACAACTCTGCATCCCCTTGAAGAGGTAAAGCTCTTACTGTTGTCAGACCTTACTAGAGGAGCTGAATCCAGGAAGAAAGGGGGAGTGGTCCATGCCAGTACCAAGGGCTTGTGTTGGCAGTTATTACAATAAATACAGGTGCATGATGACTGTAAAAGTTTATATCTTGCTAGTCATTCTATCCAATATAAACAAGAATGTGGTTGGCCAATGTGTGCTTTCCCTGTGAATGGACTGCAAGTTAATGGAATGGACAAAAATCAAACTGGCTTTGAGTGCCGGGGGGTTTTGGACATGTAATCATCTGGATCTTGCATGTGTATGCAAAGAAATAATATATACACAACTCTTACAAGTTTTACATGCCTGAGCTGTATTTTCTTTGAGCAGGGTGACAGTGTATTGCCCTTGGACACTCCGTGTGGAGGTCTGTGAGGTAACTGATCCAAAAGCCTGCTGCTATTGAAGGTAGAATGTTGAGGCTCCGTGAGCATCATTACGCCGTTAGAGAGACGAGACTTGCTGTACGGCAGCTCCAGGAAACATCTATACACATGTGTCTTATTGTACAAATGCAATACGAAGTCGGTAATTTGATGTATACTAGCAGGGTGGGCTATGCAAGAGTAGGGGAGATGCTGGTAGAATTATGGAAGCTTCAACCTTGACTTCCCATGGCCCTCCTTCCCTCTCTCCTGATGTGTAGAATGTTGCCGATGCTATTGGTATGCAGAGGAAGCCAGTTTGAGCAAGAAAATGAAGCCCTAGTAAGTGATGCATCACAATAATCTGCTTGCACTAATGTCATATATTCAAGCAAGTCAGAAGATTGCAAGCTAACAGACAAGGAAAGGATACAAACGTTTATTACAGTGGATGTAGTGGATGGATCTCAAATAAGCAGGAAGATTCTGTTGAGATAAGCTTGCTAAAAGTCGCGTCACAAAGGTACCATTATACGCTGCTATGGAACAAAACTTAGAAATTGTATGGTACACGTTCTTCGAGGAATGCTGATGTCAAAACGTCAACTGTTTTTAAAGTCCAAGTTGATATATGCTGCTCAGCTATTATTAGGTACAATTTACATTATCCTCCCCCACCCCGTTGTGTGGGGGAGGATTACTGGCAACCTGGCCGACAACATAACCTCTGACCTGACTGGACATAGAAGAGGCCCTTAAAAATATGAAGACATGCCCAGAGGATGTAAATGCCTTCCGCAGAATAAATTTACTATCTATAGAACACATCATCCAACACTGAATATACGTTTCGAATTTATAGAGGAAAAGTTTGTATCAGACGAAATCTCTCGGCCCTTCGTTCCCAACTGCAGTGGCGCGTGGATAATGTGTTTGATACTTAGGTTCTATTTCTTTGATCAAAGAGTCTGCTCCGAATACAGAATACAGCTTTCAACATGCGTGCGCTCTGCACCGTATCTCTACATTAATTTCAATGTTATCCCATTCCAATTATCGGAACTTGCCCCCTAGAAAAACATCCACAAGGTTATCAGCAGGCAATAACGTAACGGACATGGTTCTCCTCCACGTCGAAAGGCATATGCACTAGTAATTTGTAGTTAAGATTTACGTTTTTCGTTACGGTAATCTCTGGTTATTCCAAAAACGCTAATGTAGATCTATCTCTTTTTGATAAAAATTAGAGTCTGGAGAAGAAGAAGAACCCAAGGGACCAAGCGTATTATCTACACCGCCGGTCGATAAGTTTGGGGCCATATTGAGGAACTTTTGGCACTCTATTGTAATGGACGTAAAATATGCACATAACCACGATAGGTTATGTCGGTATTGATATACACGGCGGTCCAGATCAAGGGCGCATTAGATGATCTAGATAAGAAACAAGTCATCATACNCTATCCCCTGGTGCCTTGCTCCACGACTAAATAGCACATAACCACGATAGGTGCATATTTTACGTCCATTACAATAGAGTGCCAAAAGTTCCTCAATATGGCCCCAAACTTATCGACCGGCGGTGTAGATAATACGCTTGGTCCCTTGGGTTCTTCTTCTCCTCCAAAATTATCATGCCAAAACAACGCACACAATTGATGGGATTACTTACTGTCTACAACCACATGCTTGCAAAGACAATGTCGTCTCTGCATGTCTTGAGAGTGCGAAGGCGTTGAAGGGAAACCAAGTCCCTCCTCACTCATCACTGGTGCGTTATGATTGTGGTGGCATTCTTGAGGGTCTGGTGCAACTCCGCATGTTGGAAGAGAGGCTGCTGGGAAAGAACAGGGTTAGCAGGTGTAGTTGCTACTTCATAAAACCTAACAACAAAGGGTTGTCCTCTCAGTATTGTCATCGTGCTCATGTGGTTGCCTTCCCAAATGTTGGCGCTAATGAAGTACGAGATGTACTGTTGAAGTCTCCCAGAGAGTTGCTATATGACCTGAAGGTGGTCTTCCTGGTTCTTGCTGATAAAAATCTAGATATCAGAAGGATAGCACACAGAACAAAAGCACTTCATGTACGCGGTCCTTAAGTCCTTAAATGGGCAACTCATCTTTCACAAGTAAGTTGTAAATAGAATTTAGCATTAGAATCAACATGACAGTTAAGGTCTGTAATAGATATGTATAACAAGTTGGTGAGGTTTTTCAATGAACGCTGCTTTCTTTCATTACTGCTTTATCAGGTGTACAATTTGCTTACGATCTAACTTTAAGTCAACCCCCTGAAATCGGGCCCCGAGGCGTTAGCTGAGGCATTTTGTTTTATAGGTAAACTTCCGGTTTGTACCCCTTGACCAGAGAGACTTGTACTGCAATATTGTCTCAGTGAGTTGCACACAATTTGGTAGAGATGTTGCAGTTTGACTTGTAGCAGCAGATGACAGCTGATGTGAGAAAACTATTTTAAACACTGTAGTATGATTTCATGCAACAAGTTGGAAAGATATGTACCTAGATATTGAAGGAGATGTATATTCTAAGCCCTTACAGATTGTGTACAGAGCCTTTTTGTCTCATACTCAACCGAGGAAGGTTAGATCATCAGCCCCACAATACCGATTTGAGTTATGAATCATTCTTAGCATCTACTCCGGAACCATGTGCACACCACGGATGCAAACTGTTTTGGATTTTGACAGACTAACATGCTGGTGCTGAAAAGTTCGAAAGTAATCATCCGTAAGAGACACAGTAACGTTTCACGTGTACTTCAATCTTCGAAAAATTCTCGTGTGAGCGTTTTTTCGGGCTGTGGATCACATCCATATTGTCTTTCATATAAATATCATCATAAGACAACGTTTTGTCGGGCATACGTAAAACCCTTAGCTCAATCTTCATCAGCCATAGGGGTCGAAACTTCACTGGCGACTGCATCTCGCCTGCTCAGAGTGTACTACGTCAGAAAAGATCATGACATGAGTGTACGTGAATGTATTGTTGCAATTGCGTGCGTGGAGGTTGATTCCTAACCATTTTTGTACACAATTTTCCTGGTAGCTCCCCCTGTGACATCACATTCAGATCAAGTGTGAATTGACATTATAACAATGGTCTGACAGGGCTGGGGCCTGCATGTTTGGGGAGATGGGGCGCAAAACCACACTGACTGGACCAAGCCCCTCCCTCCTTCAGGGTCTGATCATTTATCGCAAGACGAAAGGAATACATATTTGACTATTGTTTAAATGCTGCTCAAGTAACAAAATAAAGAATTTAATGCAAAAGGTGTGATGAGGAACTGAAAAGTGATGATTGATTCTTAGGTGTGACGAGATCAGTGGCTGCTACGTATGGGATATTCCCATCAAGGCAAGTGGGGGCCCTGAAGGTGCCTATATTGGTTTACTGGTGCACAAAGGAGACCAAAAGTCAGCAAGTGAGTCGCTACGCAAAACTAGTGTTAGAAATATGTACAGAAGAAACTTGCAAAAATGATCTCAAGGTGCGTAATTTAGCTCAAATACTGGCTAGAGAGTTGATAATTACTTACATTTTACAGCCTTCCTGCCATGACGTCATTGGCAACAACTGCGTTTTTGTTAACTGACTACTTATTTGTGCTTGCACACTCTATTCCTCTATGCTTCCCAGGGGCTGAGTTAACTATACCTGATAATTCCTCAGAGGTATGGCTTGTGGGAAGTGAACAAGCAGGTTTCCTGAAAGCTCCCGACTTGAAGGATGTGCCGGCTGGTAGCATCACCAAGCAAGCTGCCATTTGGTGAGCCTGCTGTCATTCTGCATTTGGTTTTTACATCTTTGACGTTTTAATCTGCACTGAAGGGTGCCCAATTTAATCTGCACTGAAGGGTGCCCAATTTGGGTTCCAAAACAGGGTACATTGTTGTAAATGTGTTGCCATGGTCAAAGCATTCATGCTATGCCGTGTCCTCAATCCAGTACATGCAGTTGTGCTTTTGATCTGCTTTCAGATCTCTTTCACTCTTTCATTATCATCAGTTCAGTAAAAGCATTGCCCTCATTTATCAATGTACCAGGGTGGATGCAAACACAATTGCTTGGAGGCATCCTCTTACTGAGGCTGACGGCCGGCCTCGGTCTTTCAGGTTACATTACAGCAGGGATGCCCAGATGAGCATCACAGGCAAGCAAATTTGTTCATCATTTGCCTGCAATATCCTTTTGCACACATACCCCTCCTGGTGCATGATCCCAGTACAAGATTCATTTCCTACACCCTGATTTGTTTTATACACCCTGATTTGCTTTGTAACTGTAGGGGCAGGGGTGGTGGGCGCTGAAGAGAGCTTTGAACTTCAACCTGCTGCAACAGTCCTTCCCCCTGAACTCTCTCGAAAGTACCCGTACCTTCAGTTCTGCTCAGCCCTCCATGTACCAGAACAGGTTGTGCAGCAGGTAAACAATGTACCAGATCAAGGAAGGATGCAGGATGTACAGCCCAGCCTCATGAGCACATCTTCGACAGTGCATCCAATATTGTGCCCTATGCAGTTGTTTGTCTCAGCAGATGGTTGACTCTTCAATTTACATCACATGTATCTTTCTAGATGGCACAAGCATGTGCTCATGATTCCTGCTCTTTACATAGTTGAGAAATAGTTTCAGGAGCCTTGTACCACAGTCAAATAAGTTCACATATTGTTCAGATCACCTCTACATCATTCACACAACAGGCAGCCAGGTTGCTCCAAGGTCAACTGTTGGTATCTATGCATGCTCCCTCTGGGGTAGCACTCGCTGCTGCTGCACAGGGTGGCACCCATGAGCAGCAGCAGCAACTACAGGCGCTGGATGCCACAGGCGTTCAGCTACAAGGCGTGTTGGATGACTTGTTTACTTATGAGGGACCTCTGGGATACCATTCCGCTGAGTCATACAGTTCTGATGTTGGGTCTGTCAGTGTTTGGGCCCCAACAGCACAGAAGGTGGGATACATAATGACTCTACACCATTGAATGTATTGTCCCATAGGTCATACCCAGGGAACTGTAAGTATAATGTCAGCAGTGTAAGCTGTTAGGGAATAAGAGCTAAGTAGTTAGCATGTCTTGCAAATTAAATTATTCAGGAGATGCAATGGCTGCTTATATAACTATGATGGATTCCAGAAGGTGTTTTGATGCACTCACTATTCCTCACTATGACTCCATCTCTGCATCGCCTTGAACAGGTAGAGCTCTTGCGGTGGCCAGGCCCCAGAGGAGATACACCTGAGGTTCACGAGCTGAGTCCAGGAAGAAAGGGGGAGTGGTCAATGCCAGTACCAAGGGCTTGGGATGGTAGCTATTACAAATACAGGTGCATGATGACTTTAAAAGTTTATATCTTGCTAGCGCTTCTATCCAATATAAACAAGAATGTGGTTGGCCAATGTGTGCTTTCCCTGTGCCATGGCTCTGTGAATGGACAGCATGTTAATGGAATTTTCTCCATTTCAGAAGGTTTCGGACCTGATCTGGCATGAAATTGCAAAAAGATAATATATACACAACTCTCACAAGTCTTACATGCTTGAGCTGTATTTTCTTTGAGCAGGGTGACAGTGTATTGCCCTTGGACGCTCCGTGTGGAGGTCTCTGAGGTTACTGATCCATACTCCATGAGCCTTGCTGCCGACGGAAAAAGAACACAGGTGATTGCCCTCGGTATTGCAGGTGGTTGAGATGGCTGATAAAGGGGAGGACAGGATGCTAACTGCATTGCTTTATCGCCAAGTTTGAAATATCATGAGGAACATGTATCGACGCATTGGTCTGCCTAGTCCTGAATTGCCCCCATCTCAAAATCCACATACCAGCCGATTCTTCTGTTGTTGTTTTCAATCAAGTGTGCCGTTAAGCATTACTTCATAACTTTGGCCTTTCCTCCCTGCAGTTCATTGACATTGAGTCTCCAATATCGTCACCGGCTGGATGGCAAGAAGACATGTCTCCCAGGCTTGAGCAGTGGACGGACATTTCTATTTATGAACTCCATATTAGAGACTTCAGGCAAGTAGCAATTTAAGTTGTAACCTGATAACAGGAGAAGCTCCACACACTAGGTAGTCACAAGTCTTTAAAGGCCCTAAGAGGCTGTGGACTGGGCCCAGATCCCCCTTGCCATCACATGCTGAAAGTAACTCTCACCTTTCAAGGTCATGGCCATATTTAAGAACCATGCACTTGAGAGTGGCTGTTACAGGGAGTTATGTTGTTAGGGTTTACTACCTGTTACCACCTAGGGTTTAAAAGCTGTTCTTATACTGCTTTGTGCCCTCTGCTGACAGTGCATGTGATGACTCAGTGCCTGAGCCGCTACGTGGAAAGTACCTTGCCTTCAGCCCTCAGCACATTGTCACAGCGTCAGCTGGAGAGGCATCTGCAGATGGTGGCGGTGCTGCTGCTGCTGCTCTCAATAGGGAGCTGCTGCCTCCCACTGCTGGTCTGCAGCATCTCGCTAAGCTTAGGCAGTCAGGACTCAATCATCTGCACCTCCTGCCAACTTATGACTTTGCATCTGTGCCAGAGAGGCAGGAGGACCAGGCCCTTGTCAATGTGAGTGCACTCAGACCTGCTGAGTTACACAAGGTAATAGAACACGACCCATGAAAGTCACACCCATGGAGTGAGTTAGTGGCGCTGACAGTCAAGATTCCAATAATGATTCTTGATCATGATTCTGAAGGTCCATGTTTCACCACAGATAGATCTTGCAGAGGTCTCTGCAGACAGCCCACTCCCTCAGGAGGCCATTGCAGCTGTATCAGACCAGGATGCTTTCAACTGGGGTTATGATCCAGTGCACTGGGGTGTTCCAGACGGCAGTTATGCACTGCAACCAGATGGGTTGGATAGGTACCCACAAATGGTCACAGCTTTGCAGCAAACAGCCTGATGATCTTCAGCCTGTTGTGTTGAATGTTGATGTATGAACAAGATAATAGCAAGTAATCCTGCTGTGCAGAAATTTACTCTTGAAACTTGAGGGCATGTAAATTCATACTTCCTGATGTGACTTCTGATTCTCAATCCTGGATCCAATTGCATTCTCAATCCTGAATTCAATGGCATACTCAATCCTGAATCCGATGGCATTTCATTCGTCGTAAACAGAATCCTGGAGTTCAAGTCTATGATCATGGCCATGCATGCAGCTGGGTGGCGGGTGGTACTTGATGTGGTGTACAATCATGTGTACCGGGCAGGCCCTTTTGACAGGTGAAGCCTCCATAATGAATGATAAGAACAAATGCTTCATGCAAGAATAACATGATGTTGCACTCTTCTGGAAAGAGTGAAACTTGTATATTCGTTACTGCTTGTGAACTGTGTTTAATTAGTGCTTGAGTTATTCATGTACCAAGCTATATGTTTTGCCAGTCTTGACATGGCTTATGAGTGAGACTTGATGTGTGTCATGCGGTGCAGGTACAGCGTCCTAGACAAGATTGTGCCGGGCTACTACCAACGACGGATGGAGGATGGTGAAATCTGTCACTCAACTTGCTGCAACAACACTGCCACAGAGAATTCGATGTGTGAGAGGCTGGTGGTTGATGACATTGTGCACTGGGCTAAGCACTACAAGGTGAGTACCAGATTGAGTTGTCTTTGATTAGGACTTCTGCATTCTGCACCAAGCAGCGTGTGCTATCTGCCGCTCTGTCTTTGACGTTACTTTCAGATAAAGGCAGCAGGATCCTCAGCTCTAGTGCAAAGGGGCTAAGGAGTTGCCCTTACGTGCTGCCTACACTGATGTATCTGTGATGATTATTAGAGGTGGCAAAGCTGTGATTCTGCTGCAGATTGATGGATTCCGATTCGACATCATGGGGCATTTGTTGGTGAACACTCTGTCCAAGATGAGAAGGAGGCTAGATGATCTCACCATTGAGAAAGATGGCGTGAATGGAAGGTGAGAGTACAGTGCTTATTGTTAGCCGGTGAATGGAAGGTGAGAGTACAGAGCTTATTGTTAGCCGGTGAAAGGTGAGAGTACAGAGCTTATTGTTAGCCGGTGAATGGAAGGTGAGAGTACAGAGCTTATTGTTAGCCGGTGAATGGAAGGTGAGAGTACAGTGCTTATTGTTAGCCGGTGAATGGAAGGTGAGAGTACAGAGCTTATTGTTAGCCGGTGAATGGAAGGTGAGAGTACAGAGCTTATTGTAAGCCGGTGAATGGAAGGTTGGCATTTAAGCTCCTTGTTTCCCTCTTCTCATCCAAAAGTGGCACTTGCAAGCATGTTAAGATATTCTCCTTATCTACCTTCGTCATTCTTTGAGTGCAAGCATTTACATGTTATGTTTTCTTACACACACCATGAGTTATCACATCTCTCTAGGTCAATCTACATTTATGGTGAAGCATGGGACTTCGGGGAGATGGTTGACAATGCACGAGGAGTGAACTGTGGGCAAATGAACCTTGCTGGTGAGAATACTTTATAATGAAAATTTGTGCATGAATGCAAGCTCAGGGGGGAGGGGGGCATACAAATCATAAGAGCAGTCTGCATTTTGGAGTTTGTTGCCCTTTTACTTAAATGAACAATCATGAACTGATACCTCAGGGACTGGACTTGGGGCATTCAATGACAGACTGAGAGATGGTGCTCTGGGTGGAGGGCCTTTTGACCCCTACCATTACCAAGTACGTGAAGTGCTTCTTCTTCCGCTAAGGGTGTGCCTGTTCACATCATACAGCAATCATTTATTGCTTCAATCCTAGTTATCATCAGAAGCGATACTTTCCTTTTCTGTTGTATGCAGAAAGGCCTCTGTTGATGTTCAAACTTATGTTCACTCTAACCACCTTTGCTAATGCATCAGGGTCTGGTTACAGGACTCTCCTTGGCACCTAACCATCTAACCTCCTAACCACCTTTGCTAATGCATCAGGGTCTGGTTACAGGACTCTCTTTGGCACCTAACAGCATCCAACCACATCAGGGGGGCTCTGACCCATCAGGGCAGCTGCAGGAGCTGCTCATGCTCACTGACTGGGTTCGCTATTCTTTAGCAGGGAACCTGCGCTCGTTTCCTCTCCGCTGTCATGACGGAGTCACCCGGCTGGGCGGGGAAGCGCTAGCTCATGGCCTGCCCTTGGCGTACGGTGCCTTACCTCATGAAAACGTAGCTTTCATAGGATGTCATGACAACCTCACCATCTTTGACCAGGTGACGGAGAAAGCAGCCTTGACCGTTTCCGCTGCGGAACGAAGTCGCATGGTGATGCTGTGTCTATCCATGATAGCTTTGTCTCAAGGGGTGCCATTCTTCCATGCTGGTAAGCTTGAGCAGAGGAGGAGGAGCCGTTCTGGTGCCTTTAAGGTGGATAGGCTAGATTGGGATACACTATCCTTTCAGCCATGGATTCAGGAATGCTTTCATTCACTCATCTCTGCATCATTAGCACTAAGCCTTTTTCCCCGAGTGAAAGCAGCATGTGACACCTGATATTCTCAGGTGATGACCTGTTAAGGTCCAAGTCCCTGGACAGAGATAGCTATAACTCAGGGGATCACTTCAATCGAGTGGATTGGACGGGACAGATGAACAATTTTGGAGTAGGGCTGCCGCCCGCCTCCAAAAATGGTCAGGGCTGGCACTACAAGAAGAAACTGTTAGCCAACACCATGATCAAGCCAAATGCTTCACACATCAAGCTTGCAACTGAGACCTTCCAGCTCATGCTTAAGATCAGGTGAAGAAGCCAGCGCAAAATATGGTTTTAAATGTCACCCTCTGGCAGGATAGTTTTCGTCCATCATCCTTCTCCTGTCCTGTGGCTACATGAACCGCTATTGTTGCTGCTTGTTCACACCATTAGATTATTGTCCAAACTTGATGTGAATGCCATATCTCTCAACAGGTACTCTTCTCCGCTTTTCCGCATCTCCGACCCCCACCATTAGATTATTGTCCAAACTTGATGTGAATGCCATATCTCTCAACAGGTACTCTTCTCCGCTTTTCCGCATCTCCGACCCCCAGCATGTACAGCAGCAAGTGTCATTCTCAAACACAGGTCCTGACCAGATCCCTGGCATTGTTGTCATGACCCTCACCTCTGCTGAACAGCAGCAGCTGGGTGTCTTTGATCCAGCCTTCAAGAGGATTGTGGTAGTCTTTAACTGCTCCCCACTAGCACAGGAGGTGCCCTTGCCATCTGATTGCGGGCCACTGTGCTTGCACCCCCTCGCTGCCGCATTTGCCTTGGATACCCGACTGAGTGCAGGATGTAGGATTGGCAGCACAGGGGAGATGATGTTGGTGGCAGCTCGCACGACTGCAGTGTTTGTGGAGTCCAGATGATGCTGTTGTCAGCAGCATGTACCTCAGTACCAGACAATAATGTATGAACATGCCCTATACTATAATGCCCTTGATAGATGTTCAGTTTACAGAGCACATCCTGCTTGTTATAGTGTTGCAGGGACCCTGTAGTCTTTGTTAGAGCCATGTTGTCCTTAGTTCATGAGAAGCTTTTAGAGAGCACCAAGTACTGGTCACAATTATTTTTGAGGGCTAAGTTTAACAACCTTCTTGCACGCAGTTTGTGCTCTATTTTGAATTCGAAATTCATCACAATAATGTGCAATGATTTGGAATGGCTTCAAAGTTATCGATATCTTTCATATTTGCGTTTATTTAAGCCTATGGGTCGCCGAGGTAGATCATGACTTCTGTTCAAATTACTGGACCCCGAGGGATCAACGTAAAACCAGCAAACTCATGTTAATGTTTTCAGGTGTCAACAGTATTGGACCAGTAAGAGCAACAGTAGCCTCATAAGAACTCTGCTGGCTCGATAGCCTCACAATTTTCTGAAGAGGCACCTGCACCCCCAGCCCCACACTTGATGATGCCTTGTGTGAGCTCATCTGGGCCGCGGGTAGAGATTCGGATGAGCTCAACCTCATAACGCAGCGTTGAGTTAGCAGGCACCACAGCATAGGGCGCCCCCACCGTCCTGCAAATTAATATCATGAATCAACAACATGTTATTCATTAGTAATTGCATATTTCATAATGTGATGAGACCATTCAAGTGGCCGTCAACTCCTCATTCCGTATTAAAAATAGGAATGTTGCGATCCTCTCCATCCCAATGTTGGATCATGCATTTAACAGTAGACTCAAGGAATTATGCTGAGGTTCCTCTGAGGCAATGACAGCTCTCTTAAGAAGCTTGAGATAATGGTGCTGATTAGACTCATACACTCCCAAACCCTAGCTGTAGTGATGCAATAATGGTGCTGATTAGACTCACACACTCCCAAACCCTAGCTGTGGTGATACAATAATAGTGCGCTTCCCTCCAATGCGCATCCCTTCCAGGCCCTTCCTCAGACCTTGGCACAGCCCCGGCACAGGCCCAGAACCCAGTTGTACTGCTGCAGGGCGGAACACCCCAGGACCCCCATCTCTGTACCTCTGAACAAATGTGTACATATCAATGTTACATCATCTAAACAAGTTAATAAGGATATCTCTCATTCAACGTGTACTTATTCCTTGATTTATACACCTGAGCTCATAAACAGGCTACTTGCAAGAGTCGTCATGTAACGCTCTGTGGTGATTACGCATTTTACATTTACCTAGTCATGCGGCCGTCTGACCCACATATTTTTGACAAATAAGATCCTGCTAGTGAAAATGCAATTTATCAGCACCACTTGATCAGCACCACTTACCAAACCACCTCTGGTGGAATCGAACACTTGGCTGCTGCCCTCCAGAGTCCCTTGTTCAGCACAAGCAACAAGCGAAAAGTTAGGTAGTCAACAACACACCTTTGCTCTCAACGATGATCCTAGGCCACAAGAACTAACAAGCAGTCAAAATTCTCAAGCTGCAATAAAAAAATCCAAGATCATTCCATAAAAAAACCTTGGAACATGATTCCAACTTAAAATCCATGATTCGGAGTCCCTAGATATCAGCACACCAACATAATGGAACAGGAGGAGGTCTCCAAGCTGCGCAGTGTGAGTCCCAAATCCTTCAACCTCTGACAGGATGCTGAAAGAAACATCTCCTTTTGCTGAGGCGCTTGATTCTATCAAGGAATAAATAGTAGGTAATGCATAATGCGCTTCAGTACATTTTTCACCTGGTTTTGTACCGTACCTGACATTGCATCCATAGCCCCTAACATGCCTAAAGAAAGAAGCAAACATCTTCTATCCAAAGCTTCAGTTTGTGTTTGTGTTACTTTTGTATGTACAGTTCTTTGAGCAGGTCCTGTTCTTGATTGACCTGATCTGATTTTGACTGGACTGAAACCACGTCGCTGATAGGAACAATACTTTAACATTCCCACTACTTCTCAGTCTTCGAACATCGAAGGTAGGCAGGTGTCAAGTGTGAAGAAGTGGACAATCTTTAAAGAAGATGCGTTTCCAGAATCATTTCCAGATCAGAGTCGAAGATTTGAATGTTATAATGCTTCTTCTACGCCTACCCATTCAATGAGTTTGTACAACGGCCCTATCCGCGGTGGGACTCGCGGAGGAAAAGATCAGGCAATTATCTAATTAATGCTGCTTTAAAATAAGTATTATTTACACAATTCTAATGTATCTAATGCAATCCAATTCAGTTTTCGTGGGATGCTGTCAAAGCTGACAAGGACAGGGAATTTTACTTAGGACATAGTGTGAAAGCTTTAGCTGGGCGTTGGCAGAAGGGGAAAGATGTGTACTGGTACACTAGAGAGAAGGATGGACAGTCCTCTTCTATTCAAGATGAGATCAAAGCAGTCAAAGCTAAGGAGGAGGAGGCCATGTTGGAGGTAGGTATGCGCATGCAAAAAACTGAATCAGTATCTATTGGTGTATTGAGGCATCTTCTTACTCAAAGGTAGCTTGTGGCTCAGAAAGTTGTTTGTGTTCAAGTACTGTGCACCAAGTACCTACCCTCTGACAGCACACAAACTGTGTAACGACAACATACAGCACAGAGAGATGAATTCATTCATATATTCATCAATGTAGGCTCTTGGTCTGAAACCAAAGAGTGTCAAGCCTCTGGCACCTGCTGCGCTGGATAAGAATGAGATGGCCAAGCTGCTGAAACGAGGCGGGGATGAAGAAGAGGAAGCTGCAGGGGTTGGATCCTCAGGTGCACTTGGGGTACCTGGGGTAGATGCTGGAGACAAAGTGGCAGGTCTGGGGTTTGCTAAAGCGTGAGTTCTTGCACTTTGTCGGTATTGGTCCCAACGTTGTTAGGTGACCACTGCCTCTGTCTCCAATCATCAAGACATGACCTGGTCACAGCCTGTCACTGATGGTGATGTTGGTTAAGCCGACTCATGGCCCTTGCAGCATGCACATAAAAGTGCCTCACAACTTGCGAATGGTTGTTTGTCAGTGCTGATTTGTGTTGCATTGTAACACGATGATGCGCTGTGCAACTGATAAGCTTCTCTAGACAGCTGAATGTGTCAGAGGTGTACTTGGCATAGAAGATTGATATCTAAGCTTGTCTCCATATAACGTTGGATCCTTTTGCTTGCCGCCAATACAAAAAAAGTAATCTCTTAGCTCATCTCTGACATAAATGAATGATATTATGGCTTGCATCCATCAGACGTGCTGCCTTGGGCATGTCAGCAACTACCCCCAAGGGTGGACAAACTGGATCCTTAGTGCAAGACATGGAGGCTGGCGGTACACTAGTGGGTGTCGGTATTTCCTCTGCGCCACCAGCAGGAGCAGCAGCAGCAGGACATGCATCAGCGCGTGTGGGGCAAGGGGCGCTGCCAGGTCCTCCACCTCTGGACACAGCTGCTGCCATGTTGGCCTTAGTGAGGGCTGGGGTGAAGCTGAGCAAAGAGCAGCTGAGGGGCTTGAGTGTGGCTGACCAGAGAGTGGTCAAGAAGTTCAAGAAGGAAGTGAAAAAAGTAAGTGTGATCTCAGACCATTGGAATCGGCACTAACGTGATCTGTAACTAGGGTTCAGAATCTTGACAATCTCATGTAGAAAAGCATTCACCTCTCCAAATGAGAGGAAGGAGTGCAATAGCCAATATGACTTATACAAAATGAAAAATATAGTGTATGATTTGAACTTCAATTACTTCAGGGCAAATATCAATTTCAGATGTTTGTTTGAGACACTTCATACTTCACCTCATACTTCACTTCATCTTCTCTGCGATGGCAGGCTAAGAAGGAGGCAAAGAAGCAGAAAAAAGATAAGAAGCGAACCAAATCCAGCAGCAGTGAAGGAAGCAGTGATGAGGGAGATGAGGGTGGTGTCCCCTCAGAAAACTTGGCATTCAAGGACAGAGGCATGAGAAGAGGCCATGGCGACAATGTGGCTGCGCATGGACCATATCGTACAACACATGCATCTAGAGGTGATGCGGACAGATCATATGCAAGGCAAGATGCAGGTCAATCACCTAGAAGACGGCATGTATCCTGTGATAATGAGAGGCACATCAGCAATGAGCATGACGGACATGTGCGGGACAAGTATGAGAAGCGAACACAAGATGAAGGCTCCAGAGGAAGCCGTGATGAGGACAACAGGAGGATGCAACAATCTTTTCTCAGAGATGAGAACAGGAGGGCAAGGGAGGGGCGGGGGAGGGATTCGGAACATGTGGAAGAGTCGAGACGTAGGAGCCCTAGTCCTGATGATCATGGAGGACGGCGACATGCTGACATCAGAGTGGCAAGAGAAGTTGTGAGGCATAGGTCTAGATCCAGATCTAGGTCTGCGTCCAGACGAGAAACTGCGTTTAGACGTAAGCGTCATGATTCCCGCAGCCCACCTCCACCTCAGAACAGAGATCATCTTCAAAAGAGGAGTGAAGAGGAGGAGGACAGAAACGACCTCAGGCACAATGAGAGAGTCGATAGAGAAGATAGGCGTCAGCATTCTGGGCAGCAAAGTGTCAGACTCAGGCATGATAGTCCTTGAAAAGTGTATGAGAGGACTGATAGATTGCTGCTGTTCCTGTGAATGTGGCGAATGGATGCACAGAGCAGGTTCTGCATGTGGTAGAACATCATTAACACATGTTCAAACTTTCCTTCTGCATGATGTTTCTTGGAGTTGATTTAGCAGCATGGGCTGGTGTACTACACTACTAGCTAGTAGCTTCTATACCAGACATACAGAGCATGATTTCAAGGATTTCCTTGTTTCAGATTTTGCAATGTAAACTTCTGACTCAATGTGAGAATCTGGAGATCTGATCAGAAATTGGATTAGGAAACTGAACAAGGATTGTTTTTTAGAGAACTGTAAATAATATGTACAGCATTCATACTGATATAACACCTTCATGATTCGGCAATTTAAATCGTTCTACAGCATGTATAACGAACTCTAATTCAAATCTTATCCAAGACTGCCGCCTGACTTGTTGGCCCATAGCATCACATCATGGGCTGGGAGCTGGGGTTCCACTGAAGTACACCTTTTTAATAGCCTTCAATAGCTTCAGCTTGAATTGCAACCACGGATACACTGAACAGACACAGGCACAACAAATGCTCATAAAATAACATTAACATGCAGCTAAAGTGCGATTAATTCTGGAGTCTGTTAAGGAGCATAGTTGCAGAACCAGAGAGATTTGTGCTCTATGGATACTTACTGGTAGGTGGTGAGGGTTTGGGTGCAGGAGCTGGGGCAGGTGCTGGGTCTGTCGTACC
This sequence comes from Chlamydomonas eustigma, assembly GCA_002335675.1. NCBI lineage: Eukaryota > Viridiplantae > Chlorophyta > Chlorophyceae > Chlamydomonadales > Chlamydomonadaceae > Chlamydomonas > Chlamydomonas eustigma. The sequence continues at coordinate 4,873 of BEGY01000200.1, read as the reverse complement.
AGACGGTGACTGGAAAAGGAACTTCAGCTTGCCTGTGTCGTTATGCCAAGAAATAACAAAGTAGAGGGGAAATATCACATGGGTTTTGAATGTAAGGCACATTTTGCTTGCTCTTTGAGTAAGGACAGTTGCAACCACCGTACTCATTTGAGCAGCCACTGATTCTCATCTTATTTATATGAATTGAGTCATTAGTCTTGAAAAGCAGAATCTAATATTGATGAGAGTAGTTCTGCATTGCCAAAGTTGCTATATTAGCAAACAAGATGGATGGTCATATGTGCTTTCAGTTCTAAGTCTAAATTAGGCTTTATCAGGATACCTGCCTAGCTGCTGTGAGTCAGCTAACGAAACCCACCAAAGTGGCATTCACCAAGGTGAGGGTTGGAGGCAACCAAAATCAAGCAGACAATCACAAAGAGGCGTAACATTTTTGAAATCATGTTTATCTCTTCTCAACCAACAGATGCAAAGGGCTTTAAGGTGACTGTAACAAATAATAGTTAACACTTGAATCGCTACGTATGACTTGTGTTTTTCCATGATCAATATGAAGTGATTGATAAGATTTATGATCATGCAAATAAGATCAATCATAATTCATAAATCGAGCTGATGGGTAGCGTTATCTGAGGATTTGATTTTTATTCTGTTGTGGCGTGTCACAAGAATTCGGTGAATGGGGGATTTCAAAAAAATGTGTAGATGAGGCGGAGTTCTCCAAGCTCGTTACAAAGTGTTCACACTTCACTCGCATCATCCTTCTAGCATCAATAAGTCAAGGAATGTTATTCCACATCCTCTTACATTTAATACTCTCTGTAGGTAGTCTTCTTTTCAGTAAACGTACAAATTGACTAAGCAAGGGGAACCTCCTTCAGCTTAGTATACCTGCAATTAAGACATGATACAGCTCTCATCCTAGATGAAAAACATGTTTCGATTTCATGAACGTACTTTTCCTTATTTAGAGAATCAAAATATGCAGTCCAGTATCATAGGAGTGTAGACCAGCATCTTAGTAGACATATGCTCAAACCTTCTATTTTTTTCAATCTCTCACCTCCACATGCCAGCGGTTCTCGTGCTTTAGCTTCTCCACAAACTCCTCATACTTGATGTTCTTCTCTCCACACACACGCTCAAGCATCTCATTAATACCGGGCATCATGCCCTTCAACCCGCAGAAGTACATGTGCCCTCCATTGTTGTTCAACAGATCAAAGATCTCGTCAGCGTACTCCTCAATCTTGTCCTGGATGTACATCTTTCCACCCTTGCGGTTCTTCTGCTCTCTTGACAAAGCATAGTCCAGGCGGAAGTTGTCTGGATGTGCAGCAGCGATGGCTGACAGCTCATCATCGTACAACTTGGCATCACTGTTTGCTACTCCCATGAACAACCAGAAGAGGCCTGTGAACTTGTAGTTGGGGACATTCTCATAGAAGATGCGCCTCCAGAAGGAGCGGAAGGGTGCAATACCAGTGCCAGTGGCGACCATGATCAATGGTGCAGCTGCATTAGTGGGTAGCAGGAGGACCTTGCCAGCAGGGCCTGAGGCGTTGCATTCAAGAGGCAATATAGGTAAGGATCTTACAGCATCTAGAAAGAGAAAGCCCATTCCAAGCACTTTCGTTCTACAAGATCAGGGCAGGACTCAGGTGAAGCAGCATTCTCAGATTTGAAGGTTAGAATGGAAAAAAATAGTCCTAAACATTTATAACAGCGCACTCTACAGCAGTCTCCACCTGTCATCATGATCTCTGTCCCGGGTGCTGCGTCACACAGGTAGTTGGAGCAAATGCCCTTCTGCTCATACACAGGACATTCAAACAGGTATTAATGATGGTTGCTCATGCAAGAGAAATCTGTGCACAAAGAGCTCTGAGGGCAGAGACACCTTCCTCATCAAAATCAAATATTCTAAATTCAGTTTCAGCTTATATTTATCAGCATAGCTTAGTTACAACGCAAAACTTTCGTAAGAAAACATGTCCCCTAGTCATATGATCTCACCTTAGCAGGGTCCTCAGCTCCAGTCTCAGGGTCATTATACACAGCACGTCGCACACACAGGGAGGTTGTGTTGCCATCAAAGCTATCACCATACCGGCTAGAGGCAATGGAGTACAGGCGCACACCATGTGGGACTTCCTTACCCTTGCTGTTGATCTTGGTTCCCTGCAGAAATAAAACTACTCATCTCTGTATACAATCCACATATGTAATATTTTTTTTAGCAAAAAAAGATAAAAAAAACTTACTGGTGGGATAACTCCATAGGATTGCCTGCGGAGTGAAAGAGGAAAAAATCTCAGATTTGTGTAACGGTCATAAACTACAAATTTTGCAGGCCTTACCCCTCCCAGAAAGGAATTTTGCCCTGCGAACGACAAAACATCGTAAGTGCATTTGAGGAGACTTAGTAAGCTAGTAAATCGACAATGCGCGACTCCCCCACCTGGGTCTCAATCACAATGTGGCAAGTTTCACCAGTTGCCTTGGGCCCAACAATTCTCTCAACTGACTTAATCTTGGCAATGAAAGGGGCCTTGTTGCTGTACGTGTTCAAAGGCATTTCACCCTCCTCTAGCTTGAGGGGTACATCTGCTTTCGCCAAAGAAGTGGCTGCAGCCTGTGCCCTGACTGAGACGCTTTTCCTAGAACCTGAGCGTCCAGCCACCTGATTTGCAGAGGAAAGTTTTAGCCGATCTTGTCGAAATAAAATTTTATGTGATCTAAACTTACTGCACGCTGAGATGCGTTGAAGCGCATTGTCTGCACGAAGAAGAGGTAATTTTATCAAGGACACAAGATAAGGTGATCGAAGGCTTGGACTCCTCATTTCCACTTACTTGGAAAGCCATTTGACCGACTTTTGAAAGATATAGAGAGAGTAGTGAATCCGTAAGCCAGGATCATGTCGATTGGGGTCACCGTACAAGGTAGGGTACATTATAGCCATTGGACGGCGAGATAACGGTGAGGCAGAGTTCTTCTGTCCTCTACGTCGAGCTACGCTTCGGCGTTTTATTATTAGTATTACAGGAGACGGTGAAAAATAGATGTTCAATATTTAACCACTCAACAACGTAGTTCATTGAATTTTGTTAATGGATACATTAGGTACCTAAACCATCATGATCCTTACAGTCTTCACCTAAAAGGCACCGTAATACATAACAATTTCTGATCCAATAGTGCTGTGTAATTTAGATTTTGCATGGCATTTCTCCAATGGCATCAAACTGCCCATCAAACTTAGGGTGCCATGAGTGTGCAGGGCGGGGAAAAGGCAGCTTCTTCTTGGTGTACAAGCTTGGCTGCATGAAGCACACACGGCAAACTTTGGTAACATGTGCAATTTGAAATCATTAACTTATGTGGTACTTACATGCAAATGGGCTTTGAGCCCCTCTTCCTCGTAGTACACCCTCGTGACACTCCCACCATTAGCCTCTATGCATTTCTTGGTTTCAGGATCACAGGCTGTCACCTGGAATCACATTTAATGACCCAAAATCTCCAACACTCCCTCCTATATTCTGGAATTTCTGTGACATGCTTTCGCGCACGCACGTAATCACAGTTGTTTTCTCTGAAAAATAAATTTAATAACAGACCAGTTTGCTCCTCGCTCCTACCTTTATGTGCAAAGGAAAGTGTACTGGTGCCTGTTAGTAATACATTGTTATGATACGGTCAGCAAGATACAGAAGGTAAAATTAATCATGCTTGATTCTTGAATTCTGAATTCATGCTCAGAATTATGTGTTAAAATCGCATGGAAATGATTCACATCACCCACATGCCCGTACAAGAGCACGCCATATTTTATTCGTGAAACAATACCAACATTTTGTAGGTCCTGCAGAATATAAATCAGAAATTAATACATCAGCTTCTACTTATCACTATTTTTCAAATAAGTTCTTTGCGGGGCTATGCTGCAAAATGTTACAAAATTTACCTTCATAGTTATCTCTCTTTCCTTGCTTAGTAACCCTAACTGTATGTACTCCATCAGCTTGCTAAGGCCCAACTGAGTGTACAACACCTGGTATCTGCAACAGGTCATGTTAGGATGTGCCAACATAACTCATTTTGAATGAGAGTGTTGTGCAGCGTAGTTGCGTTTGTGAACATTGAAAGGTTCATCATCACACAGTGTAGCCAGAAAAGTTTAAAGAAGAGGAGAGTTGCAATGTAAACAAAACAGAATGGTGGAAGACAACTCAAGTTATAAGTTGAGCCAAAGTAATTTCAGATACAACTTTATGATGGAAGGACAGAATGAAAGCTCTTGAGATGTGACTCACGGAGGACGTTCTCTTGTGATGGGGAATTTGAGAAGACCTAGCTGCCCACCATCGTACAACATGTGGCCACCACCTACAATACACTCAGTTGTGTGTAGCAGGGAGACCATCATGAGAAGGCTGAAGTTTTGATTTATAGGAGCCCCAAATTTCTTTCCTTCAATTTTTCAGCTGAAAGGATCATGAGGGCTGTAGATGCAAAGATTACCTCGAGCATTTTGACCATTCATTCCCCTGCCCCCATAATTGCCTCTTCTACTACCATTCCCTCGACCCAATCGAATTCTCTAGAGCACCAGCATAATCGATTAAGACCAAAATATATTTCATATGAGAAATATTCCGTTCATGTGTTTACCTTCTTGGTTGCGAGATCATTGTCCCTCAAGTTTCCCAAATTAACAAGAACATTTGATGAGAAATGTCTTTGATATGCAGGTGAATATGTCTGGGAAGTAGAGCAACAAGAGATAAAATCATCGATAGTACAGATTGAGCGAAGCCCGACTCGACATTGTGATAATGAAAAAAAGAAGCGCATCGAGTTTGATAAA
>BEGY01000199.1:16237-48410 GCA_002335675.1 Chlamydomonas eustigma | reverse complement strand
ATTCAGCCTAACCCTAAACCCTAAGAGTGGTTGCTCTGATGGTGTCTCTCAGTAGAAATGGCTCCTAGTACTCCTAGTTCCATTGGATCATCCGGGCGAGAGTCACGCTGCTGGTAGTGATGACGAGAGGCAGCGCGGTAAGTGGAGGATGATGCAGAAGAGCGATGGGTCATCATGGGTTATTTACTTTGGTAGCCATGGGATTGAGACAAAGCTCTGAAACCAAATGAAGGGGTTTAAGCTGTGTGTGGACTAAGTATAGACTTAGTCAAAGTCAGAGTTCGAGGTTTTACATGGGTGGTCGAGGTTTAGCAAGATAAGTTAGATAAGTCTCTGTTAAACAAAGAAATCTATAGTATTTATAGTAAAACAAGAGTGACAGGATGTCATGGGACGCTGTGTAATAGGAAATTACGTAAGTGTGAGAAAAAGGTGTGACATAGGTGTCAATGGAAGCTGAATCTATTACACTGTAGGTCTATCGCAGTTCCGCATGCTAGAAGAGAGGTTGCTGGGGAAAAAGGTGTTGCTACTTCATAAAACCTAACAACAAAGGGTTGTCCTCTCAGTATTGCCATTGTGCTCATGTGGTTGTCTTCCCCAATGTTGGGGCTAACGAAGTTCGAGACGTACTGTTGAAGTCTCCCAAAGAGTTGCTACATGACTTCACCCTCATTTTTTATTAACTTTCGATCTAACTTTAAATCAAACCCCCCGTAATCGGGCCCCGAGGCGTTAGCTGAGGCATTCTGTTAACAAAGGCGCTACTAAGCCAATGCAATTCGTGTGACCCCGGAGACGAATTGACCTTTATAACGGTCAAGACCCCTCCAACGACGTCACCTAACTAGCTGAATGCAATGAAAGTAATGTAGGCAATTTCTCCCTCCCTTACGTCCCTGTTAACAGAATGCCTCAGCTAACGCCTCGGGGCCCGATTTCGAAAGGGGGTTTGGAAAAAGAATTTAAGCAACTACATTAATAATGATAAAACTGTAGCGTATAAAAGCCCTAGAACTGCTGCCCAGAATGTGCTAGCCATCTTGAATGCTCCATCAAACTGCAGCAAGTCTTGGGTCCATGCTTTTGATCTGAAGGTCGACATGAAAGCGCCTGGGACCAGAAGGTTGCGAGGCATGTTCTTTTATGAGAACTCTAAGTGACATTTAATGTCTTTTGACTGGCTGAAAACTGTATTGTATTAACTGTATGAAACAGACAGAGGTCGACATGTTTGTCTTAATTACATGAATTTATATGATATAGACAAGACCTGGACATAAATATCATTTGTTTAGACAAAGGGTGTTAAATGTCGGGCATGCCTTTTTTTAATACAGGCAGCTAGATCAACGTTGGTAATTTGTATGAAATGGTTGCACGTTCATAGCGAGAATTTATTTATTTCCTCGATGACACTCCAGTTCACAACCAAAGAATCGTCCCTTGACTCGTGTTAAGGTTACCAGATAAGATTTCCAGCCCTCCATGTCTCCCTATGCTTGTTGCTACACACATGTAATATGCTGCCTTCATGTTGCCTCCCTATGCTTGTTGCTACACATATGTATGATGCCTTCATGTTGCCTTCATGCCTCCCCATGCTTGTTGTTACACATATGTATGTTGCCTTCATACTGCCTTCATACTCCCTCTTTTTACCAGGGAGGCATGAAGGCAGTATGAAGGCAACATACATGTGTGTAGCAACAAGCATAGGGGGGCATGAAGGCAGTATGAAGGCAACATAAAGAAATGGTGCATTTGTCATACCATCATTAGGTGTGTGCATGCGACCTAGAAATGGTTCATTTGTTTATTGCAATCTTTCTAGGAGGTTCATGGGATTGTTGCACCAAAGAAAGATAAGCATGAACTCCATGGAGTTGTTGTGTTTTGCAAGCCCAGTGTAAATACCATGGCATGCTATGTTGCTAATGCAGCTGTGAATTGTGTGGTAGAGGAGGTACCAATTTCAGAAAGGCGTTTAAAGATTGTTAAGTACCGCCGCTGCTAGCAGTATTATGATTATGATGATAATGAATGAATCACTATGAAGAGCAACTTATTGTCATCTTGTTGTTCAAGTACATGTGCATTATGACTTGTTTAACTTGCTGCTAATATTTACCTGCTTATCAGCTGATCGTTATTGCTACATGCTGTTTTTTTGAAACCTTGTGTTTTTGTTTTATTCCAACAATACCAGTATGTTGTTGTACTATAATGCAGACTGTCCAAATGCTGAAACATTGCATCAAAAATTTCTAATTGCTCCTTTTGACGTGAGGAAGGTCCGAAAGTGTGAACAAATAATAGAACAAGACATAGACACGATCAATAAAAAGCAGAAAATTTGAACAGAAAGCATGAATTCGCACTGCACCAATAGACTCAGCCATTTTTAATGATTAAAGGCTTATTGAAAGCAATTTGTATGGTGAATATAAACATCAACACGATCTAATAACAGCAAGTTTTTTGGCTTGAGACAGTGAAACAGGTCTAGAATGATGTAAACTCAGTTGCAATGCATGTATTTGGGGTTGAAAGTGATCAGAAAAACATGTTTTAAAACTCTGTCTAATTAGTTTTTGCAAGCTTGATGTGTTCTATGTGTTCAGTTTATTGGTATTTGTTCAGGTTGCTTTTTAAGTGGTTCAGGCCACCTAAGTATTGATAAACTTAGCCAAATGACATGTTTATATTTTTTTATGTATTCGGTGCATGCTGATATGCTCAGCTCCTGATTCTGATGCCTGGTGACTGAGAAATGTGCATTAACATGCAATCAGGTCCAAAGTGGTTTTCAAGTCAAAACAGTGAAATCTTTGAACATGTCTGTCATGAGTTAGACTCACTTGCAAGACATGTTTTGAGTGTTTAAAATATACTATTATGTGTGTAGAACAACTCTGTCTAATTTTTTTATAGACTGCAGAAGAGAAGTCTATGATGTATGGCAGCCCATACCAGGTGGGTGGTCTAGAAACAGTTTTGATACTGGTTCATGCCACCTAACTGGTGCTAAACCTGCAAACAAAATGCCATGTTTAGAATGCAGACTGTTAATCTATTAAGTATCCTCAACATGCCGATGTGCTCACATAATCCTAAGCATGCAGGGCCTATCAGGTGATGACTTTTGACTTACATTTCACAGTGCACATACCAAAGACCTCGAGACAGCTGAAAATTACTTATTTATGATTAAAAACTATGCTGTCGACAGTCTGTTTCCACTGCTGCTGTAATAAACTGATTCCCTGCTGTATTCCCAGGCCGAGTCGTGAATAACTACCTATTTAGATTGATGCAAACAATTCAAAGATTGACATGAAGAAGTCGTATTCGTCGTTCACACCCTGCTGCCCTGAGGAGCAGGGTTGTTCTCATCTCATGTATCAGAATTATTCTATAGGTTAAGTATGTTATAAAAACGCATAATTGCATTAGCATAACACGTTTCGTTCGATTTTCCAACCTTGCAGACCAGGGCAGGGTTTGGCCTCAGTCCCGACTAAGCGTATACATCAACCAAACACATTTCTGAGAAGTCCTACAGAATCTGTGATTTTTCTATGCTCTCAGTTTATCACGAGCACCATCATAGCATGTTTAGAAGGTAGTGTGAAACATTCAGGGAAGTGGGAAACATTCAAGTCAAGTCAAGCTAGTCGCATTAATAAGATTAATGTAATATTATGACAAAGAGAAGCAAAACGACTAGAAACAGTAATACCATACGGCAACTGTCGTAGAAACGACAATTCCTCATAATCATGATGCATCTGTCAGTGATGACGAAGAGGATTATCGTCATGAAAAATCAGGAACAAATTCTTCTCAGCCAGCATGCTGTTGCTTATTATCAAGTGAGGAGCACATCACACATTCACCTCTAGCAAGTGTTTTCTATATGTACCTTCTCTGCTTGTTGCTACACATATGTGGGTTCATGACCACTACACCAGGAGTCTCATTGGTCTTGATGAATTCAATCACAGCAGCCATGCAAATTTGCGGTCTTTCTCAGTCTCTTTAGGAGTGTTGTCCCATAGACTGTTCTTCTCCAGCTTTGACTTGAATTCTGATGAATCAGGACTCAATTCTTCATATGTCCTGAGGCTAGGATAAAGCTGATTCAAACTATAATGCAAAGCCTACCTAGCCTGCCTCGCCAAGTAAACATTGACAGATACCCCTCCCCTCCGGCTATTCTCTGTACTGAACTCAGCATTGCGACCAAAGTAGTTCTCCACTGCTGCTTGCAGAAGGGAACACATATCCTCATGCAGGAGTGGTGGGAGATGAGTACCTTTCTGGAAGATGTCGTAGTAAGAAAACTCACAAACAAAACGGAGCCAATCTTCAATTCTGTCGTAGCTGTCTCTGTATTGGTACAAATCTTTGTAGCAGTAGTAGCAGGGGCGGCCATTATAGTCTGATGGTACGCGAAGATAGCGAAGACGATCTTTAGATCGTTCACTGATGAGTTAGCAGATGAGTTTATTCCTCTTCGTGTGTTATAACATCTGGACTCCTAATACTCCTAAGTATCCTAAGACTCCTAGAAAACAGGCGGCACAATAGGCACAAACATATTCATGATAATATGATGATGAATGCATACAAACATGAAGACGAGTTGTGCGTCTTGAAACAAATCATAATCTGAAGGGTGCGTTTTAAATTAAACCAAAATTGCATACAATTATTACCTTCTTCTTAGGTGCAGCTATCTTCTGGCAAAGACTGCGGTTAATTCTGGCGGCATCCTCATCAGGCATAAGGTAAAAAGTTATTTTTTACTACAAGCTTAAGGAATAGTATGTCCTTTTTGACATCATTGAGACATTTTTTTATCCATCATGCTTTAGTACATAGCTGCAAATGTGTATGAAGAAGAGAGGTTCAAGTGTCTTCTACTGGCCTTATTATTGGAGTAATTGGAGCAGCCAGGGTGTACAGGGTGTGAGGTGCCTGATATACAGACCAAGGAGCTCAAGTGGAAAGGCTTGAATAATTTTGGGGATCATATACCACATGTTCTGCTTTACAGTCTGGGGCTACAATTGTTGACAGGCACGGTCGTGACAATCGAAACATTTAGGTTCCGAAAGCTAGGCTTTATATTATAATCTATAAATTATAACAATCTTAATTACATGTGCGCTTATGCTTTAAGCATTCGTACTTTAAGAGGCATCTTATTATGCCTTAAACATTGTAAAATACCTTATCACGAGCTTATTTGGCCCTTATTTAGGCTGGCCTGATTCAGCTCTTAAAACTGTACATTGTAAAAGTATGGACACGCTGCCTCACACATACTCCCCTAATTTTTTCTTTTAGTCCCCTTACGAGTGTAAAGTTGGCCTTATTGCACTGTTTTAGGCCTCTTAAGGTCTTATTTTTCTTCATAGTGATATCTCCACCTACTCGGGAACCATGATCAAACCATACGTACATTAGGTCACGTCAGCATCGGATAACTACTACTGTGCTGTTCTAAATTAAGGATGGGGCGTGACTTCAATTTCTCGATCGACAGAGGAGGGACGTTTACGGATGTCTTTGCTGAGGTAAACAACATTTTGCTGAGTTTCTTTATTTGTGTCCTTCAATGATTGGGTTTCATTTGGACTAAAAGGTGCCAGATCATGAAGGAGGATCAACCCTCAAGTGAGTTCCAGCTGTCTAGTCAGCATTAATAGCCAATGCCGTCCGGGCGCGGTACATAGATGTCTACAGTATTGAGAATGTATAGATTATAGTCGTAATGCCACTACAATAGTATCACATCACATCCAGTCATTAGCCCTCATTACTTATTTTAGGAGTACTGGACAAAACTGACCCAGAGAACTGCTTACTCCCTCCCCTCAGAGTTCTGAAGCTACTCTCTGAGGATCCCAACAACTACTCAGATGCTCCTAGGGAGGGCATCCGCCGTATCTTGGAGGAGGTCACTGGCAAACCTTATCCTCGCTCTGCTCCCTTGGACACATCCCGTATTTCCTCCATACGCATGGGCACCACCGTTGCTACCAACGCCCTTTTAGAGAGGAAAGGCGAGCGGACAGCACTTGTTGTAACATCAGGATTTCCAGACCTGCTGCACATTGCGAATCAATCCCGACCCAATATCTTTGACCTGGAGATCCGGTCCCCTGATAAGCTGTATGAGCGTATTGTAGAGGTGGATGAGCTTGTGATGATCCCACTAGGATCTGAGCCGAATCAACGCAATGGTGCAGATGCTGCCAACAATGCAAGGTGCATCCGCCTGTATGTTAGTCAAATGCTGCATGTTATGCCTTCTTATTTGCACTCTTTTGACTTGGCTTTGGACAAAATTCTGCTGTAATTCTTGTTCTTTGAGTTTCATATACACTTGATACTATTACTGATATACCCAATTGCTGCATTGACCATGCGGCCTGCTAAACCACAACCACAACCTTTGCATCACGACCTAACTTCCTGCGAGATTTCTGTATGTTGCCCTTTTTTTATCTCTCTTTACTACCTGTGTGGCAGGTTGTATGCACCTGAGGGTAGCATCAGGAAGGCCACAACAGGAGAGGTAGTATGTGTTAGGAGGGAGCCAGACCTGAACAGACTCAGGGCTGATCTGCAGGTATATTATGTGCAGATGAGTAAATCATTTTTCCGAAGGTTGATTTGCATTTGTATATAGTCATGGTCGTGGGAAATGGGTAGGTTTCCATGTGAAGGCTATGATGAGGAGGTGATTAAGATTACATAAGGGACTCCCTGCATCAATGCTCTGATGATTACAGTTCCTGGTGTGATGATCTGTGGTGCATGGAATAGTAGTTGCGATCATGGGCACAAGTGTGGGATCAGTCATTGCGTCAGTTGTGTTGTATAGACTCTGCCTTTTTTAGGTCATATCCAGTAGTAACATGGCGGTGGCATTGGTTTTACAGCATCTACACACTTTCCTTTCCTTTCACTGATGCACTCATTGCTGGCATCATGATTGTCAGTCAGTGCTTGATGACGGGATCAGCAGCATTGCAGTGGTATTGAAGCACAGCGCCATCTTCCCAGACCATGAGGCTGCAGTGGGGAGGGTAGCTCAAGAAATGGGCTTCCAACAGGTTAGTGGTGGATGAACCCTTGAATTATTCCTGCTTGTCAAAAGTCCAGTTCATTACCATTGAGTTCACTACTCAATGGTAATGAACTGTTGTTTGAAAAGTGGATTACATCTTGTCATGTAGTCTTGATGGATTGTTATTGCTGATAGGACAACCAGAGTACCATAGGATGCTTTATAGGATGCTCTAAGGGCATAGAGACCGCTGTAGGGCAGTGATCTGATCCCCCAAAGCTATAATAAACAATCGAAAAAGAGCTTGCTGGTACTGGCTGTATTTCGGAACATCCTCTGAAGGCGCAGTGCTATGCTGGAAAACCATACCTGAATCATCCAGTACGTGTTAAGCCGATAAACACGTAACTGAAGCCGATTCGTACTGAAGCCGAATCAGAACCGTAGGAATGACCATTTGTGGTAATGACTCATTGTCAGAGTTCTTTCCTGTCTCTTAATTCTTGACAGATCTCGTTGTCCTCTGTGGTGATGCCAATGGTAAAGATGGTTCCAAGGGGCTTCACTGCAGCTGCTGATGCATACCTCACTCCTCACATCATGAGGTGAGGTGGCGCCTGATTGTAACTAATAAGTACTGGATTTTTGAACTTTGTTTTGATGGTAGCTGAATTTATTACATTGTTTGCAACAGCGACAGTAGCTGGACCTATAGTATGACCCATTTTGCTTGATGTATGTATGTTAACATTATTATAAAATGTGTTCACACCTTAGGTATATTCAGACTTTTCAGTCCGGTTTCGACTCGGGGTTGTCAAAGGTTCAGGTGACTGACGAACAATCTGCAGGTTCGACAGTTCTTCATTATGGATCTATGGATCTATGACACTAGTCGTAGAAGTCAATGATACTTCTAAAGAGCTCCCTGCTTGCAGTTAGTCCTTAAATTCAAGTGCATGCATGTAAGGATACCTTCATGCATTCACCTCACAATCCACACTAGTCACATGTAATAGTCATCCAATGTGCTTTATGACTGCGCACTTTATTTTCACGGCAACTGAAGACCCCTTAATTTACACTGAACTCCCAACCTCCTGTTCTCATCATATGTTGCTGTTTCTGTTGCCTCTCCTCTAGGTGCTCTTCATGCAGTCTGATGGTGGGTTATCAAGAGTGGAGGGCTTTTGCGGTCACAAGGCCGTGCTCTCAGGCCCTGCGGGCGGTTATGTGGGTTATGCTCTGACTACCAAGTAAGTCCTTGTCGTTGTGTGTTATGGAGATTGAATATTTCAATGGGCACTGTACCCTGACTACCAAGCACAACCTTGTTGTGATTTTTATTGCAACAAGATTGAGCTCTCAATGTACTGGTGGCAGCACTTTAGGCAGTTATTTTTGCCTAAATATTGTGAAGGTGGGAGGGGATGGATTCAGAGCATATGCAGGCCATCGGATTCGATATGGGGGGTACCTCCACTGATGTTTCACGCTTTGCCGGGTCGTATGAGCATGTCTTTGAGACCACAACGGCAGGTGTGCTGCCTCAGGGTCTGAGGTTTAGGGCACATCAGGTTTGCTGCTTTAGGGTCTTAGGTTAAGGGCACCGCAGTTCTGCTGTTTTTAGGGTAAAAGGTTTAGGGCACAGCAAGTGTGCAGTCAGTATCAGCAATGTGATCCTCCTCTGCTGGATGTTTATTGCCCCATGTTCACTATTGTTATGCCTATGATGCTGTAACGTATCTTCCATGCTTACTGACAGGGTTATGACACACCGCAGTTCTGCTGTTTTAAGGGTAAAAGGTTTAGGGCACAGCAAGTGTGCAGTCAGTATCAGCAATGGGATCCTCCTCCTGCCGGTTACAATAATTTGCTGCCTGATCCCTAGTGTGAATAACTTCAGGGGATGACAGTAGACTGCATATTTCAGATCGAGATGTACTATCAACAGACATGTAGCAGGAAGGGGTGTGAATGTGTTTGAATGTAGTTATCTGGTGTTTTCTGCTGTCTTAACGTATCATCAGGGTGTTCTAGTGACTGAAACCTTTTTGTGTATCCTTGTTCACAGGCGTTACCATACAAGCGCCTCAGCTTGACATTAACACAGTTGCTGCAGGAGGAGGTAGCAGGCTGTTTTTCAGGCATGTGCATACTGTTGAAGTTTGGAGATTGGTTTTTTTTTGAACTGTGATGTTCACGAGTAGTGGGACTGTTTTTTGCGGGTAAATACTGTTAGTTTAACAGATACCCATTTGCAGGGTTTAGGGTTTAAGTGATGATGTTTAACTGATTTAACAAGCATTGTAGTGATTGCTCTCGTGTCCTTTATAAAATGGCAAACACATTGTCATGATTCAGCATAAGAACGACATACGTGCATGTGTAGTCAAGAAGGCAGAGATGATCACTTGTTGACTTCTGATCACAGCTCACGTTGTAGGATGTAATGTTGGTGATGTTCACAAGAGCCCATCTCTCTCTCTAGCTGACGCTCTGGTGGAAATGTTTGCAGGGCTGGCTTGTTTGTAGTTGGACCTGAGTCTGCAGCAGCTCACCCAGGACCTGTTTGCTACAAGAAACGAGGAGGCGTGCTTGCTATCACCGATGCAAACTTGGCTCTGGGGCGAGTCCTCCCTGAGTTCTTCCCAAAGGTGACCTGGCGGGAAGGGCGTGCTCAAAGCAGCGGGTTTCTAAGTAGTTTTCTAGGTGTCTCCTCCTGAATGATCGTCAGTCTCGCTGCTTATGGTGCAGGTGTGCAGACATGACTCTATTTTTTGTGGGCCTGCCTGTAGATTTTCGGACCTGCTGAGAATGAAGCATTGGATGCTTTTGGTACAAATGCAGCCTTTGCTGCCATGGCAGAGGAAGTGAATGCTTATGAGAGGCAGCAGGGCAGGCCACCCAAAACTATCGATGAGGTGCTATGTTCAGTATGGCGGCCTTTTTTCTTAAACCTCTTGCATAACATTGTGACCTGCTCATACCAGAACAGAGCTTCACTCAAAACATACATCTCTATCCACCTTGCCTAAAATAAATGTGTCCTCACACAGATAGCGATGGGGTTCGTTACTGTTGCAAATGAAACCATGTGCAGACCCATCAGAGCCCTCACTCAGATGAAGGTGCGATCACTTGTATGGCACCATGTGCAGGCTTCTTATGAGAGCCCTCACTCAGATGAGGGTGAGATAAACCATGTCATACGTATGCGAATGCAAATAACACATGCATGTATTATTTGTTTTTTTCTCTGTAGGCCTTTTTTATTTGTTTTTTTGCTGGATGTTTATTGCCCCATGTTCACCATTGTTATGCCTATGATGCTGTAACGTATCTTCCATGCTTGCTGACAGGGTTATGACGCAGCTGCGCACATTCTTGCATGCTTTGGGGGTGCGGGTGCCCAGCATGCATGTGCCATTGCAAAATCCCTGGGAATGAAGACAATATTCGTTCACAGGTCAGGCTGCTTTCATTTAAAATGGATGTACTAGAAGAGTTAATGCCATGTGGTTGGAAGGTGTGGACACTTCAAATCTGATGGACTGCTGAATAATAAGATCAGTCTGTCAGGGAACGTGGATCATTCATCACTGAAGTGCTGTCCTTCCCAATGTATGTCATGAAGAGTTTTAAACTGAACCCTGGACTTGACCTCAGGACTGCGATTGTAATTCTTCTTCTGTTGCTCCTTTTTTTACAATCAAGGCTCCTCCTTATTCTTTCTTGGTTTATAATTCAGAGCACTACCCTCTCATTGTTGGAACACTTCCATGATTATGCACAGGTTTGCTGGCATTTTGTCTGCAGTGGGCATCCACCTGGCTGACATTGTTCAGGAAGCCCAGGAACCTTGTGCGGCTACTCTGACCGGAGAAGCTGGTCAGGAACAGCGGATAGCTCTAGATGCACGTCTGGAGCGGTTGGAGGTCGTTGTGAAGCAGCAACTAGAGCAGCAGGTGTGTGTACAGGCAGTAGCTGGGGAGTACCTGGCGGGGTGGATGTTATCTAAAATCACCTAGTAATAATTAAATCAAGTACATTTTGTTAAGTCTATTGTAACAATAACCAGCACCAGTGTCATCATGGAGATTCTTATCCCTGTTTTGACTTGGTGTGTTGAATCTGTTGTCCAGGGCTTCTCTCTATCTCAGATTAAAACAGAGCGCTTCTTGAATCTGCGGTACCAAGTAAGTCTTGGTGCAAGAATATGGTGTTCCGAGGGATACTCAAGGGAGTCAAGGGTGTTGTCACTGACCTTGATATTGGATTAATACTATGCTTAACTACCTAGTAGTGATGATGAGGTAAGGGGATACAAAGATGTGTACCGACTCTGACACCTGTTGGGAGTCATGACAGATGATGAGGAATGTTGATGAGCCGCTAATTCGGTCCCTTGCTGCAGGGTACTGACATCGCTGTGATGACTTCGCGTCCTCCAGATGGCGACTACATCAAAGCCTTTGAGGCCGCATACGTTCGTGAGTTTGGCTTCAAGCTGGACCGAGGGGTGTTGGCTGATGACGTAAGAGTGCGCGGCACTGGCAGTAGCAAGGCCTTGCAAACAGCTTCTGGCAATAACATCTCAGACCCTGCTGGTAAGCAGCTCCATTCAATGAATAGATATCCCTTGATAGACATTCAGTCCAATGGATATATATTTATTTTGTTAGATGTGTACTCCTATGGATGTATTATCAATGGATGGCTGCTAGTATATAGGTACAATAGGTCAAACTGAGGTTTGACAAGGCCAACCTGGGAGTGACAATGGACATGACTTCATGGCTGCTGGCTCTGACCAGGTGCATATATTTTAACCTCACTCCCACAACCGCAGCAGGTCTGCTCCCTCAACCAGTGGTGGTGACCTCTGTCTATTTTAACCTCACTCCCACAACCACAGGTCTGCTCCTTCAGCCAGTGGTGGTGACCTCTGTCTATTTTAACCTCACTCCCACAACCACAGGTCTGCTCCCTCAACCAGTGGTGGTAACCTCTGTCTATTTTAACCTCACTTCCACAACCACAGGTCTGCTCCCTCAACCAGTGGTGGTAACCTCTGTCTATTTAACCTCACTCCCACAACCGCAGGTCTGCTCCCTCAACCAGTGGTGGTAACCTCTGTCTATTTTAACCTCACTCCCACAACCACAGGTCTGCTCCCTCAACCAGTGGTGGTAACCTCTGTCTATTTTAACCTCACTCCCACAACCACAGGTCTGCTCCCTCAACCAGTGGTGGTGACCTCTGTCTATTTTAACCTCACTCCCACAACCGCAGGTCTGCTTCCTCAACCAGTGATGGTGACCTCTGTCTATTTTGAGGGTGGAGGGAGACAAGACACCCCAGTCTTCCAACTCCCGACACTGAAGCCTCAGCACAAGGTAGTGATCCTCCTCTCTGAAACCACCTAGAATCAGGTTTTGTTTTTCAACTCCAAACGACTTAAGCCTTAGCAATAGGTGCGTTCCCACTTCAGTTTAACCTCTTGATCACACTGTTTAATGACGTATGACTTCATGAATTACTTCAATCTGCATTATGGCTCAAATTATATATCATCCTCATTCTATGTGAATGGAATATCCTCCTCATTCTCTTTGAATTGAATATCATCCTCATTCTATGTGATAAATCACATTCTCCCTCTCCTCATGACCAGCTTCCTGGGCCTGTGATTTTGATTGACAAGATCTCCACAATTGTGGTTGAGCCAGGCTGGGTTGCCACCATCACTGCTGACGGCAATGTCCGCATGGACTTGGCAGGTGGGTAAAATGTGTGTGGACAAAGGAGGTGGGCTGTGTCTTAAACAGTCCTAATGCAAAGCATCAGATCCTAGTTCAGCCTGCATGTGTGCGTGAATGCAGCTCTTATAATGTCACTCAGGAATGATATTTTTATTTCCTGTGTATAGCTCTGTCACTGCCAAAGACCCCCAGCACTCCTTCTATGACCTCAGAGCAAGGCACAGCATGTGATCCCATTCAGTTAGCCATCTTCAGCCACCGCTTCATGGGAATTGCAGAGCAGATGGGTCGCACCCTGCAGCGCACCTCTATCAGGTCAGTCAAGTGAATTGTTTGTTGGCTGGTTAGTTGACAGTTTGTAACAGTAGCCTCCATCAGGTCAGTCGGTCAAGTGAATTGTTTGTTGGCTGGTTAGTTGACAGTTTGTAACAGTAGCCTCCATCAGGTCAGTCAATCAAGTGAATTGTTTGTTGGCTGGTTAGTTGACAGTTTGTAACAGTAGCCTCCATCAGGTCAGTCGGTCAAGTGAATTGTTTGTTGGCTGGTTAGTTGACAGTTTGTAACAGTAGCCTCCATCACGTCAGTCGGTCAAGTGAATTGTTTGTTGGCTGGTTAGTTGACAGTTTGTAGCAGTAGCCTCCATCAGGTCAGTCAGTCAAGTGAGTTGTTTGTTGGCTGGTTTGTTGACAGTTTGTAACAGTAGCCTCCATCAGCTCAGTCAGTCAAGTGAATTGTTTAAGTGTTTGTTGGTCGACTGTCTGTTGCAGCACTAGCTGTGAAATCTGTATCTAAAAGTTGGAGCTCGAGGCGTTTACTGCATTTGGCACCTTGTGATGCTGGTGTGATCTCCCTCTCCGTAAATTATATTTGAATCATGCATTTAAAATGCCACACTATTCACACTACTCCTTTATGACTTAGCAAGAGCGCATCTTCTCTATCACGAGTTCCATTTGTATACAAAAGTTTTCTTCAGAATGAGTAGTTAAGGAATAAGGGTGTGTGGTGTGAAGGATACACTATCTACATCAGGAGCATATTTTTGGCATTAACAATAAAAATCCTCTTTCTCACCTCTTGTACAGTGTGAATATTAAGGAGAGGCTGGATTTCAGCTGCGCTTTGTTCGGCCCAGACGGCTCCCTGGTCGCGAATGCTCCGCACTTGCCTGTACATCTGGGAGCCATGAGTGAGGCAGTACGATTCCAGGTGAGCTCCCAGCAGGTATGAGGGGGCAGTGCGTATAGCTGCTCAGCTACAATGAGGGCAAATAGCTGAGGAAAATCCTAAGAATTCCAACTTAGGATTACTAACTGAACCAGGTTGTTGAATTTAAGCATGCTGAGGAAAAGGGGAGAAATAAGCAAAACGTTGCAGATTTGGAAAGCTACAAGACCGAGCTATCATCAAATCCTTGAGATATCTGAGCTATTTTGGAATGTAGAAAGTGTAACTTCCCTCCTTATTCTTTCCTCCTTACAGGTTCGTTACTACACTGAGGGTCCTGGGAAAGAAGAGGGGCTCTCTGAAGGTGACGTTCTTTTGTCAAACCATCCCCAACTGGCTGGCGGTAGTCACCTGCCTGACATAACTGCTATTACGCCAGTGCACAGGTAACAGGTTGCATCTAGACTGCCATTTTCCCTAGTTGAGTATAGTTTAAATGTAATCAAGGCTGTAATGCATGAGGGTATTCTGAACAACGGTTCCTGTTTAGACAGCGGATGAGACACCTCATGTGATGTCAAGACAGTGGCTTCCATTGTTGCAACAATTGTATTCAGCCCTTACTACTGCTTTTCGTTCTGACCTGCACTGCCTACCTTGCACTGCTACTGACTATTTGTCTCCACATAACATTTAATCCCTAAACCAACGTTTCTCTTTTTAGTGGCGGCTCCATTGTTTTTTTCGTGGCCTCTCGTGGCCACCATGCTGACATCGGTGGCATCAGCCCCGGCTCCATGCCGCCTCACTCCAAGCTACTGGTAGAGGAGGGTGCCGCAATCGTGTCTTTCAAGATTGTTCGCAAAGGCGTATTTCAGGTAATTGCCACTAAACAGTTTCCTGGAACCCTAAACCATGAAACAATTGCGCCAGACATGGCTCTACTCCACATAGATCTCTGGCGTGGCCCTCCTTTTCTCACACCTTCAATTCTGCCTCTCACTCTGTTCATATATTCATAGCCTGCCGCCAGTCTGAAGTTGCAGCTTGTCTTACCATGAAGTGGAATGTTGCCTGCGTGTCTTTTTTCGTAATCTTTATGCATCATTTGCAGGAGGATGGCATTACTCGGCTGTTGATGGCTCCTGGGACGCTAAATCTGCCTGGTGTCAAAGGCACCCGGAACCTGGATGACAACCTTTCAGATCTGAGGGCACAGGTAGAGCAACTGATGGCCATTCAGTTTTTAGGTTGGAACTGTTTCTGGATCGACAGCATCCTCGCTAGATAAAACATGTGGGAGCTAATTAAGGAGCATGTGAATATGCACTTCCTTGCTTGATAGAGTGCCACATTTGATGCTTTCTTTGCACATCATTTACATAGAGCTGCTGTACTAATTATCGCTAAGAGATTATCTCCTGTTTCCAAAGCTATCAGCCTCATGCCCCAAGTAGGGCTTCCTCCTGTGTCACATGTCTTATAATACCCCACTCTACGCTTGCACTATGGTCAGGTTGCAGCTAACACTCGTGGCATCCAGCTGGTAGGTGATCTGATTGAAGAGTACGGCCTGAATGTGGTCCAGGCTTACATGGGGCACATCCAGAGGAATGCTGAGTTGGCAGTGCGGGACATGCTCAAGGACTTCTCTCTGCAGCAGGTAGTAAGGCTGGTTTTTAGTAGTAGTGGGTAAGGAAGGATAGGAGACTAGGCCCTGAACAGTATGAGTTGCAGCTATGATGTCTTCGATCGATGACCGATGCACATGCTGAGCTGTTGAGCTGGCTCTGCTAAATAAGCAGAATGGCATGCACGTCAAATACCAACGAGTCCATATGCTACTTTTTCAATAGGGCTTGCCTGAGGTTGGGACTGTCCATGCGGAGGACCAGATGGATGATGGTACCCCAATTAAGCTGGAAGTGACCATTGACAGGAGGGACGGATCTGCTGTGTTTGATTTTGAGGGAACTGGTGAGAGACATTGTCTCATCCACATCATCACAGTTACGTGTGCAGCTGGAAGCTTTTACCGGCTATACACAAATAGTTCATTTTCCTGCAGCGGTGTTTCAAATCTCTGTGTTGCTTCCAGTATATCGAGAGATATGATTCTCTGTGAGAATGGTTTAGGAATATGCTTTGATATATACTAAATTCTTAGATATGATGACAGAGCGTACATTTCACCGTTGAAACACATAAAGGTGTTGTCCTGTCTTTTTTCACCAAGTTCTTGATTACTCCATGCTTTCCATATAAACCCTAAACCCTGTGCGCAGGACCTGAAGTGTACGGCAACTCAAATGCACCCCCTGCTGTTGCCTACTCTGCCATCATCTATTCTCTGCGGTGCATGGTCACTCGTGACATCCCACTCAACCAGGTAGTATGACTCTGTTTTTTTCCAGACCTGATGGCTGTGCTGCATCTTCACCCTGAATGCACTGGAGGTCCTTGTCAGCTCTCATGATCACTGACATTACACCACTACATTCTCTTCCCTTTGCAAGGGTTGTCTGGCTCCTATTACAGTCCGTATCCCTCAATCTTGCTTGTTGAACCCATCAGCTACGGCAGCAGTTGTGGGTGGTAACGTGCTCACCAGCCAAAGAGTGACAGATGTTGTGCTCAAGGCATTTTCCGCAGCAGCAGCATCGCAGGTAAGGACAGCATGATGAGCTTTTGGTCAATTATTTAAGACACATAATCAATTAATTAGATATGTACAATGTTATGTACATACTGTTACCTCACATGTAACAAAAAAGTTCCGGTTACTTTCTAGGTTTAAAATTTTGGTTGTGTCCTAATAAGTCCTTAATAATTTCTGATCCAGCTTCTATTTTTGTCTACAGCTACTGAACGCAATCCTTGTCCTTAAAAGATGGACATGTCCTTAAAAAACATATGTCGCTCAAATGGTTTCATCTAAGCCTGTCGGTCACTTCCTCTGCATTAACTGCATTACCCTTGATTTGAGTATGAGTCTTCGTGTTCATGCCGCTTCAGGGTTGCATGAACAATTTCACATTTGGAGATGAAGGCATGGGATACTACGAGACCATAGCAGGAGGGGCTGGTGCAGGACCTGGCTGGCATGGTCGCAGCGGTGTTCACACTCACATGACCAACACACGTATCACGGACCCTGAGATCCTGGAAAGAAGGTGAGAGTCATTTTGGAGACTTTAGGTCTGACCGTGTGAGACTTAACTCCTGTCAGATCTGGGACCCTCCTTATCCTAGGATGTAGCGATGTCCTTCTACAGTCCGTCTGCTGACCTGAGACCATCCTTGTTTTAGGATCATGAGTTGTTCTAAAGCATGCATCCACAATGCATTTTAGACCTCAACTTCCTCCCAGATCATATTAATGCAACATTCAGAGATCAATCTTGCCTGAGCTGAAAATGATATGTCTTGGCATTGAACCCTTTCCATAAGTCACCCTCTGCACATCACAACAGGCATTCTGTACTGCCTCTTTAAGTTTCCTGTGCTACTACATTAGGTATCCTGTATTGCTTCACTGTTTCAAACTGCGGAGTGGATCTGGAGGGTCAGGCTTCTGGCGGGGTGGGGAGGGTGTCATTCGAGAGGTATCGAGTAGTTGTTCTCATGCATTTGTCAGCTCCCTCAATTTCTTATCAGTCATCTAAGCTGCTCTCTCTCTACTGCCTATGTTGGACATGCGGTGAAACCATTATTATTTTGAGTTGGAATGTGCTGTTGCCACAGATTGAGGCTCTGAGACCCATCGATGCAGGGATCTTATCAGAGAGAAGGTAAGACAGCGGTTTTGAGCACTTTTGGTTCTCAGATGCTCCCTGAGAAATTCGCAGCATTGGAAATATCGAATGAATGAGTGCTCTCATAAACTTTGATTAAAGCTGTCTCATGAACATTATTTCAGTACAGCCATGTTTATCTCCAAACACAATACAAGGTCAAATCTAGTACTATTTGCTTGTATACATTGCATGATGCTATTTTGATACGTACAATCTGTCTTGGTCTCCCTTTATGATCATCATATTCTTGTCGTATGTTGCCTCAAGGTCTGTGAGGCCGTTTGGTCTACTGGGTGGGGGACCTGCTCTTCCAGGATTGAATCTTCTGGTCCGCAATTCTGGGCATGTGGTCAACTTAGGTGAGAGCTAATGAGGCTCGAGTGTAAAAGGATGACCTGAGAGAGTGGATGTTTTGCGACAAATGTACAGCAGAAGGTACCTACATCATTCTCTTCCTAAGGACAGCCTTCCTCATGATTGTACTTGGCTGTGTTACCAGGGGGCAAAGCCACAGTAAAGCTGCAAGCAGGGGAGCGATTGCGGATCATAACACCAGGAGGTGGAGGCTATGGAGAAGGAGGTGAAGGAGATCCTGAGGAACTAGATGTGATGATAGGTAGAGGGCTCAAGCGCCCTGCCAGCGGAAATGTGGCAGATGTAGGGCTTGAGAAGGGCAGTGTTTTGGAGTATCGCAGAAGACAGGAGACAGCTTGAGGAGTGAACTTAGGCTACCTACCTGTGTAGCTCTGAATAACTGAAAAATGCATGGCTTTAATGGTTCCTGTATATATCTTCAAATTATTATTATTGTCATTTATTGCTCAGAAAAGCGTGAGCACATCTTCTTAAGAAATACCTGTACACGAAATTCCTCTACATGGAGCTTAGCATTGAAATGATGCTTCATTCACGCCCACAACGACATTCGGCAACGATAGCTGCTACTTCTAAAAAGATAATCTTGGCTTGCGTCACGCCCACTGCCGTACAACAATCGGCTGCCTTTGGCACCACGCAACAGTATTTGTAACCCTTGAATCTGAAATGATGATATCATTGACTACCTCCCCTGCTTTGTCCAAGAGGACAGTTGCCTTCTCCCCCATGCAGAGGGGCACACTAGTTATTCAAAACGCCCACAAGAAAGGAGCTGGTTCTACTAAGAACGGAAGAGATGTAAGCTGATTCTACTGTGGTTGCTCCTTCACCTATATGTACTTCTGGTGAAATTTCTGCATTTGCCACGCAGTCTAACTCTCAATCCCGAGGAGTGAAAGTGTTCGGTGGTCAACCCGTGAAGGCAGGAGGTATCATTGTCCGTCAGGTTGGGACGACCTGGCACGATGGCACGAACACCAGCCTTGGGAAAGATTACACTCTCTTTTCTCTCGTGGATGGCATAGTCATGTATGATAAGAAAAAACAGAGACCATCGGTAAGTTCTTCAACCTCAAGAAGTGAACTCATGACTACAAACACATGTTCATTTAGTCTTCACACCCGAGCCCTCTTGTCTTCAGGTCCATGTGTATCCTTACGAGCATGCCAAAGCGGTTGCAGCTGTAGAAATTACACACACAAAGAAACCTAAGGAGGGAGTTCCCTCAAGAAAGGAGAGAAGAAAAACAATGTACACACCACGAGGTGCTGCTAAGGAAGCCAGTGCACTGTCTGTGGCTACTATTGCAGCAACTGTTCGTCCTTAGACCTAAGATTTAAAATGCCTACAATGTATATTGCCCATGGCTCATTATGCCTTATACTGTAACGACGAAGTGCAAAAGAAAGAGACAGTTAACCACAAAAGTGAGACACTGTTGTAACTTTGCTGGAGCGGTGATGCATCTCGCGACTCCAGTTTCTGAACTCAAGTTAAAAAATGTTGATAGAACCAATAACCAACTAATTTGCAAAAAGGAACCTTAATGACGCACAGTTGCTGACAGAGAAGTTGAGGCTCATAATAGAAGTAGGAAGAACATTGATGTATGCAAAAATTTACGGGCTAAGCATTCAGTGGAGAACCACAACATCTAAAACCTGCTAGGTAAATTAGATTTATGCTCAGGTTTCCTCTTCATAATGGCTCTTGTAGCCTCCTCTTTCATGCCGCTTGGCATTTGTTTAAACCTAGCGTACTTGCTATTAAGATTACCCTTCCGGCGAGATCCTTTTGTTCTTTCCACTGAAGGAAGGTAGGAAAGGCAGCTGTAACTGATGGCTGTTGCAGCATGGCAGCATGGGGGGGGATGGTAGGAAAGGGAGCTGTACCTGATGGCTGTTGCAGCATAGTAGGAAGTGGGGGGAGGTCAGGGAAGGCAGCAGCAGTTGATGGCTGTTGCAGCATGGCAGCGGGTGGGGGGAGGTCAGGGAAGGCAGCAGCAGTTGATGGCTATTGCAGCATGGCAGCGGGTGGAAGGAGGGCAGGGAAGGCAGCAGCAGTTGATGGCTATTGCAGCATGGCAGCGGGTGGGGGGGAACGCATGCTAATTGGGAGAGGGATTGGCATTTTGCTCTAGCACGGTAACCAGTATACCTGCAAAGTGATATTCAACATAATTCATTGCAAAACATTGGACTCTCCATTGTTCAGATTGTATCCATTAGATCCATTTCGTCAAGCGTTTTAATCTCTCTCCTGCGTAAGTGCAGTAAACGAGATCTTGGAGGAACGAGAACAATACCTCAACAAATAAAAGAGTGTACCAACGCTAAAGTTCGCTGGCATAACCTGAGAGACCAGCGAATTGCGATATTCATGTATGATTCTACTGTGGTATATGCACATGCAACTGGTTACATCTCTTAGTCTTAGATAGGGGGATACAACAATGAATGCTTACCTACAGTGGTGAATGCACATGCAACTGGTGCACTGCATACCACAGGATAGAATAAAAAGATCATATACCCTAATATATACCCTACAATATCCTTACATCATGGACTGCAGTTGACCATCCTTACATCTTGTCACCACGCACACGACGCAGAATTGTTTATAAGATCAGAAACAGAAATCAAACGTCACAATTTATTAAAGTTAACTTTTCATATACAACAAATTTGTGTTATTTCTCATGTTGTCGTACTGTGTTATGTCTTGCGTAAGACCTATCTGTGTATAGAACATATAATAATTAGGAGTCGCATGAATTGCTAGCTACATTATGCACGGTGGTCAGAACATGCATTCTGCATCCACGTTAGAATTGCGCAAAGGATCTCGTTGTTAATCCCTCGACTTTGAGAGTTCTGTTTCTAAAACTGTATGGGGCCGTGGTGGATTCTCCCGCCTATGTCCTGTCATCAGGTAGACGTCTCTAGTTCCATTGGAGCGTTGCAATTGAAAGCACTTATTTCCCTCCTTCTCTTGATCCAACATGTAGTACTATTCACCTTGTAGGCTGAAGCCATTTCTGGACAGTCTGATGTGGAGCCCATCTGCTTGCCTTCCAAAGCTACGCAAGAGCTTCTCTGTAACATGTTTGCTCCTAAGAATGGCGCACCTAAAATGCATGGCGCTCCAGAAACACTGGCCTCACAAATCTTGTCGAGACCCACAGGACAACCTCTCCCTCGAGTCATTGTTATGAGGCCCTCTGCCTCTCTGGACATTGCGATGTTGAAGAATACTGCACTGGTGGTCAATGAGAGCTCCACTAAGTCACTTTCACCTCTTCCAACTACATTAGGAAGAGCGCTTGCCCTCCCTCCTGCTACCGCATCATTCAGCGAGGTACCTCCTCCCATCCATGCAGCTGTTGGCCATTCACACCCCCTGAACAGCAATGCACACAGTAATTTCCACATCCTTCCAAAACCCTCGTCTAAACCCCGCAAAACTGTCCCATTAGATAACTATTTAAAGCAGGGCATCAAAATGGCACGAAGACAAAGAGCTGAGTCTGGCATAGCTGTCCCACATGCCTCAGCTGCATTCCTGGCTCAAAAGAAAAAGGGTGCAGCTGAGGTACCTGAGGGCAACCTGGCTGTTAGTCAACCCTTGGTCTTTCACATTGATGCCATTGAAAATGGGTGTATGGGACCATCCCTCATTGCAGGATCTACGAAACATCTCTCATCCTCTGCCATGGTATGTCCCAATTTTCTAGAAGGTGTTGATTCTAAGGAGGTAGAAACCGTTCACGATAATGCCTCCCCTCACACAGCCATATTTCCTACTCAATCTACGGCCTTATCCCATCATGTGAATGAAGACGCAGCACCAACAGATGGTCAGGCTACTCACAACCATGTGGCTGTATGTGGACAGCTCAGTTCAGGTTTATTGAGAGATTTGGGGCCTGCACTCTTGACTTCCGCTGTGCCTAGTCCTAAACAATCACGCAACTCTCAAGCTGTGGTGAGCGTAACAACAGACACAGCATTATTGTCCAGTCAACAGGCAAAGGGTATTGCTCAGACCTGGAATAACCCAGCCTATCCTCCAACAGTGTCTCACCGTTTTAATCCAGTAGATCCAGAAGATTCACTAGCAACCTTCAGACTAGACTCAAGAGGAGGAAGGGCAGCTCTGGCAAGTAATGCGGTTAATGTTTTGGGGAGTTTAGCAGAGCAGAAGATCTGTACCCCAAGTGGCAGTGAAGACACTTCCAGTGGTGAAGAAAAGAAGGGAGAGGGTTTAGGGTTGGAGGAGGCTGCAGATTTTCAGCCAATCGTTCATGTGGCCATGGTTGCAATGGGCAAGCCCGCATCTTCTAGGAAAAGGGTACTTCGACCAGGTATGCTTCCCCCACTTAGGATGTTGAGTCAGCAAAGGCCTGCTGCTCCTGCGGGTGCCCAGGTGCTGCAGCAGCAGCAGCAGGGTGCCATCAGCAGGTATGGCGTGATGCCTGCTCCTCCCAGACACCATGGCGCTCACCAGGCAGAGGAACCAAGCAGTACATCTCCGGCACCTGCTGCTCCCCCTGCAGGGCTTCTGGAAGATCCTAGCAATCAGAAAGATCCCTCACCACCTAAACCGAACACTTCCAATCAAAAGCAGCGTTCTCATGTAGAGCCTTTTAAGTCTAAGGTGCTAGTTGCTGTACCCTCGATGCTTGGACCTGGGCATCGGAGCCGCACGATGATGCTGTGGAACCAGAATGATGACTTGGACCTCATGGCCCAGCGTAAAGTAAAGGAGCAGGAAGCTGCAGTGAGGACTTCTTGGAGGGATCAAATTCTAGGTGGAGATGATAGTGAAGGGGGGGTTGAGGCAGGGTGGGGAAAAAGACAGACTACTGCTCCGGCATCTGCAGCTGGAAAGATGCAAAGGGCATCTTTCAGCACAGTAACAGTCACAGAAGCGGGGGCAGCAGACAGGTCTGCTGTCTCAGGAGAGGGAGCAGTGGACAGGGCTGTGCCCCTGCGAAGTACTGGTCACACCAGTGTTAAACCGCATCCTATTCCACAGGCTGAGGCTACAACTTTAACGCTTCAATCCTCAATGCTTGTGGAGGCTGCCACACTTCCCACTCCAGCATCTGTTCAACTGCCACATGGTGATCTTTCTACGGGCCCTAATGTGGAGAAAATCATCATCCAGTCCACAAACCAATCGCTGTCTTCATTTGGAAATAGGACCTTTTTACATGTGGAAACAGAGGATGTCGCATCTACATTGCAGCATGTAGCTGATGAAGTCCTTACAGGTCAAGATCACTCACGAGGCTCCCTCTTACCAGTCTCCACATCCTCTGCAAGCTCAGAGGACTATGACGGGGATCAGGGTGTCGAACCGGAGCTGCTCAGTGAAGGGGGGGGCTGGAAGCTGGGGCTGAAGGCTGAGGATGTAGGTAGGGGCATAGATGAAGAGGACTTAAAGGATGCTGGCGTGACCACTGAGGAGGAAGAAGAGGAAGGGGATGGTGCAGGAGGGGATGTGACATTTCAAGGAGAAGCATCCGTAGCAGATGCGGGTGTGAAGGTGCTCGGGGGGACCTCTCGTAGTTCCTCTCGAGGTAAAGCAGGGGCCAAGAGTCTGGAGGCGGGACAAACGGGAGCTTCGGGTGTCACAATGACAGTACAGCCTGATAGACAGGCTAGGAGACAGCGTCAGAGGAAGCTGGATCTGGATGATGGGATCAGAGGTAAACAATCTACCAAGCGTGGTGGCGGCGGAAGGACTGTGCATGGGGGCAGAGCAGCGGAGGTGGGGCTGCTGGCTGAGATGAAGCTGTTTGAGAAGAGCAGGCGGAAACGGCGTATGCAGCACCTGCAGGATGGAGGCGCAGGGGGTGAGGGAGGTGTTGAAAGAGGAATAAGGGCTGACGGTCCAGGCGGGAACAGGGCCAAGCAGGGCGGGGATAGATGGAGTGGGTCCTCTGCTGTGGGTGTTGCCAGGGGGCCTCCACTACCTCGCACAGAACACTATCAAGTGACTCAGGCTTTGTGCCGCTACTTCAGGTTGGGAAGGTGTAAGAAAGGCCGCACAGATTGCCCTTTCTCCCACGACTTTGTGCCTGCTATCAAACGATACGTGCTCTGCAGGTGAGCGTTTTCAAATGGATCTTGCATCTAGCAATTTTGAAGATTTAAAGAATTTTTTTACTTGGAAATTTTCATTATGATTTGCTGGGATGGAAGTCTCTTGTATGAATTACAAGTTGAAACTCTAAATCTCTACCGCCATGGTGCAATGATGGTAACCGCTTCAAGCACCCTGAAAAGTCATAACTTATGAAGTGTTTATACTGCTTGATGCATTATTCCTCATGAGAAGTCTTCAGAGCTTTCATGTAGTCCCTTGTTTGTGCTTAGGGATTCCAAGCGTGGGACATGTTTGAAAGGAGATGCTGACTGTCCTTTTTCTCACGATCCTCACACCAATGACCCATGCAGCACATTTGTCATGCATGGAGCATGCGGTTTCACACATGGACAGTGCTGCTTCTCTCACTCCAAATTAGACGCTGCTGCAGTTGAGGAGCTGTCAGACTTTTTCAAAGACAGAGCTGTTCGAAAGGGTTCTGCCCAGGCCAGGGGGCATGCCACTCCTGCACCCAGTCCTAGTTAAGTGATACCCTATGATAACAGGGCAGGTTCTGCGAACCTTTCTATGTTGTCAAGGCAGCAAAGTTAATAAAAGCGAATAGCTTAATAGTTCATATCTGAATTACTGCTCAATTCTTTAGTTGCAATGAAGTCCAATTTCTGTCTGTTATATTGCCACACTGTTATATTGTGATCTGTACGTTGTCACCTACAACTAAGAAGTATAAAGAATTTAATTTATTCTCAACAGCGGCTCTGGATGCATTCGCTTGGTTTCTGCAGTGTATGCTTGATGATGATCCACGGACCCAGCTTTGCCTTCCTATTTATATGAATAAATTGTGAACATCTCGAAACTTAATTGTGTATTATTTGCACATACTCTCAGCAGTGAACAATCTGAGAAGGAACAGGACAGTAGACACCGACTTCAACATTATTATTGTTACTCCGAAGCTACGCCTCCACAGGCATCAACATTCTACCCCATCCTCCTCCTCCTCTCCTTCTTCAAGCTCATCTCCACTCTCTTCTAACCCAAGCATTGAGGCTAGACTCAAAGCCATAGCAGCTGCCTGAGACCTCCGATCACTGTCCGGCAATCTCTCGAAACGTTGCTTTGCACCTGCAGGGTTATTTCTAGCCATGTCAAGAGTTAGGTAGGTCATGTTTGCATGCTGCTTTGCATAGTATGCAGAAGGAGAATGAGAACTTTGAGTCATCACAAGCTATATTTCTAACACACAGTTCATCTAGCCTAATCTAATGTGGTGTTTGAAACATAAGGGCGCTGGTGGCCTTAGGTCCAAGCAGCTCGTGGTTATGCCCTGTGCTCCTACTTTGAATTTCTTCCATCATCCTCTCAAACTGATCCATCTTGTCCAACTCATCCAGAACGGCGTTCTCAGGTGCGGACTCAGAAGCAGGGCCTGATGCAGACCCTTCAGCGGGCTCCGGAACTACTTGACGCGAGGTCCTACAGGATTCCATCCCTGCTGCTCCGTCACTTCTTGACTGCTCCATGCAATCTGTATGCGCCTCATCTGGGCCCTCTTGTTCTTGCCCCCCTTCCCATGATCCACACCTCCCAGGCTCTCCATGGTATGTATTTACACTTGAAGGAGAAATGTCAGCCTGTTGCTGAACATTTTCAGCATCTGCAGACTGTCCTGACAAGGCCACTCTATGATTACCCCTAGCCTTCAACTCCATGCCTGGCCAGGCATGGGCATGCAGTGCTTGAGCCACTCGGGAGGTACCTTGGGGGTCCCCATCCAACACCAAGGCAGCATCTACTGAAGGATCTGTTGCACACGTCTCTATGTACTCCAGACCTGTGCTTGCACACCACTCCATGGCCTTGTTCAGCCAGGCTGAGCGTTCTGGTTCTCGCGCTGATGCATGTTTCAGCAGTAAGTCAGCCTTGTTTGCTATCAACAGCTTGATCTCGGCAGATTCTAACATTCCAAATCGCTCAGCCCATGTACGAACTTCTTCAAACGAAGCAGGTCGGTGACAATCGATTACTAAGATCAGTGCCTCAGGCTGTACAGCAGCGACGTCTCTAATATCATGCTCTTTCAGGCGAACTCTGACTGTGTAATATTTGGTATTAATACTCCAAAAGCTCTCCCTGGCTGATAGCGGAGATCGTAACTGACCTGTCAGCAAAGAATTAACTAGGGCCCTTTTACCTACACTGCTCGCACCTGCGAGCAGGATGACAGGCTCCATAGCGAATATCAAAAGTTTAGTAAAACTTGTGCATTTGTGCTGCACAAAGGCTAGAGGGAATTACCGTACAAAATTTTAGTGAATAAAGAGAGTAATGCGCACAGACAAACCTGTGATAAACGTTAGCTTATGCTAGATAGATCATCACACCTGACTTCTTATCTTCGCAGAATTTGCAAAAAAGTCTTATCCACTAGGGTCATGGTTAAGACTAAAGCAACAGAGCAAGATTCGGTCACAAACGATGGGAAGAGGTGCAAAATCACAAAAGATTCAAAAGCAGTTTCCGAGATTGATCATTCAATTGGACCTGTGAGTTATGACCGGAAATGTGACGCACAACAGGACCTCTCATGCTATTACTTTTGTTCCTGTTGTGCATGCCTCGAACATGCGTAAAATTATCCATGTCCATACTCTAAGTCCCTGCATTTCTAACCATACCCAACTTTTTTCAACCTCCTCATTACCTTGCATGTGATCATACCTTTAATGGGAAAAAGGGTAATAATGCAGGAATGTGTTCAAAGCTCTAATTTCCACCTCATGAATCTCAGGCTGCAGATCGTGTGCAACCACTCCACATAATGTTATTAACTACAGATACCCTGTATTTCATATCCCTCTTCAGGCTTGGTTCTTGATAAAGAACGAGCCAGATGAATTTTCAATAGATGACCTCCTAGCTATTCCAAACAAAACCAGCCGCTATGATGGTAGGTGCTCTGCTGTATAAATGAACCAGTGATTCAACCTCAAACTTAATATTCAATAATATAACAATGCACGGGAATTGTAATGATTTCAAGTTACGCTTCTTGAATTTTCATCATGCGTGCTAATTTCATTACATGCACCTCCATATGGTATTGATGTTCTAGTGGAATTTTGCACTTTGTCATGCTGGTGGACTCATCTCTGCTGACAAAGCTGCTGATACGTATTTTGTTCTTGTTTGTGCCAAGGGATAAGGAACATGCAAGCTCGCAAGCATATGCGCAGCATGCGTGTGGGTGACCAGATCTTCTTTTACCAGTCCAGTTGCAAGGTTCCAGGCATTTGTGCAGTTGTGGAAGTGGTGAAGGAGGTACTGCACTGTACTGCTAGTACTGCACATATTTTCATTTATCATTCTAGCTGAAAGATTCTAGGCATTTGTGCAGTTGTGAAAGTAGCCAAGTTGGTACTGCTGTGCCCCAGAAATAATTATCACCTAACTTACTTTCTTACTAACTTATCACCTAACTTTACTTTCTGATGCCGCAAAAATACAATTATCCGTCATTCATGCTCAGGATCTGCTGTTAGGCTTTTTATCATGTTACAGCTTCCATTTATTCCATTACTTCCATGGACCTACTACAGGCCTTATGTGTTGTCTGGCATCAGCTCTTACTTTTGACTGACCTCATATAATAGGCTTATCCAGACCACATGTCATGGGAGGAGGGGCACAAATACTTTGATCCTAAAAGGTAATGTTTGGAAGTGAGAAGAGTCCCCTTATTTGTTGTAAGCAGTACTATTTATTATAAGGGTGGTGAGCTCATGACAGAGATATTTGCACCTCATGTTTGAAAATAAGATGAACATGTAAAGATGGCAGGATGGGCAGGAGCCATTTCTTAAGATGTTTGTTTGTAGATCATTTTGATGACCTTTGGCTTCAGGGAACATCCACTAGGAAATGTGTAAAAGAGAGCCTCTGCAAAACTCTAGATGGATGTTAGTGATTCAAGGATAAATTATGCATCCAGGATATTGAGAAGATAGTGCTTCATGTGCAAACGTTGATAGCCAAGGGTAGTATCAGCTGTAGGGCCTCCGTTTTGTGAGTGTCTGCATGACTTGTGCAGTATGTGTTGTCTCCTGATAGTGTTACATGTAAGATATCATTATGATACAATAAGTCTTGTATCCATTACAACTATTGATGTCCGCCTGTTTAGCCTGTTCCTCTCTTCTCGATTGCACAACGACTTGTATTCCTACATCACATGTGATCGCCCTTCTCCTTCTCATTCCCTGCAGCACACCCGACAATCCACGATGGTGAGTCTTCATGGCTGTCTGTGAACCTAGTATCCCCCATTATTGGTGTTTTCAATCAAAATATAAAAGCTGTGCTGTTTATCTTTAGTCCTTCATATCTTATTAGCAAAAGCAAAATATTTTTTTGGAAACTGCGGCAAACTACTGACTGATATTTAAGTAGTAGATGGCGTTGTACGTGCTTTAAGTGCGGATATGATGTTGGATGTATGATTTATATAGGACATATTATGCTTGCATCAGTCTGCATGAGTCATGTGATGATAGTTTCTCTGCACAAGCACTATGTATGTCTTCTACGCACATGTACAAAGCTTGCATTCTCATCGTTATGCAGCACTCTACTGCTTCATGCAATTTTTTCTGTCTTCAAAGAGCTACAAGCAGCTTTTATGCATTAGATTTTTCCTGCCTCCATCCCTGAAGGTTCATGATGGACTTCAAATTTGTGCGAATGATGAAGCGCTTCATCTCCCTGGAAGAGCTGAAGGGGCACCAGGAGGATGGCTTAGAGGGCATGCCGTTGTTTAAGCAGGTGCTATGGCGGCATGAAGTATACAATAAGCCAGGGTTTATAATGAGTATGAGTTGTACCCGTCGTCCGTTGACTAGAGTGCAAGGAGCAGATTATGTTGGATGGTGCAACTAGGTGCCTTATTGAGGTTATTATTGAGGCTCAGTTTCTAATCATTATTTACTAAGCCTGCCAACGCATGTGAGATTGAATGAATTTTGAAATTATATATTAAGCTTTTCTCAGAAATCTCTGTGGTGCTGGTTATAGTCATATCTTTGTTCTGTACTATTAATCAGTCTCTGCAGTTGTAAAGCAAATACACAGACATGATGATGCCTGCTTCATGTCTTTTGTGTGCCAGGTAAAATTGGTCTTTGTCTCACTGCTTTTTATTCCTTACTTGTTGCTTTATGCTTTACAGTCTAGGCTGTCGATCCAGCCAGTAGCAAGTCACCATGTTGAGTTTTTGTTGAAATTAGAGGAGCAACCAGCTGCCAATATCTCGAATGCAGGGTCCAGCAAAAAAGGAGGCGAACATGGTAAGAAGAGGAAAGTTATCTCGAAGGCTTGACTGTCATAGACAAACAGTTGTGTGGTGTCCAGTTAACACTGCTATGAGTAAGTATTGAAGTATGTTTAGTATGTTCCTTTCTTCAGAACTTACCGGCTCAAGCATAACCTATCATGCATTTCTATAAATAACGTTTTTGATTTTATGCTTGTTATAAATCCAGTCTAGTTGAAAAAAAGAATGTAAGAAGAATGTATCATGTAGTATATAATGTAGTAAATATCATGTACTGGATCATGTGCATTCAACTCCGCTACTCTTAACTACAACAGAAATCTGTCACATGAGCATTACTGCACTCGATTCTCCTTAATCATTTGCCAACTACTGTCCATTCAACCAGACTACCTAGCTCCAGGTATTGTATTGAACCAGTTCTGTACCCACTGGATTAACTGAATGACTGGATTGACATCAGGGAAGTTGACGCGGTAGGACTTTGTGTAGTTGTCCAACTGGTACGACCAAACTTGGGCACATTATATCGCAAAGAAACGCTAGAAGGGATCATCAGTTACAAACATCTGGTATAGGTTGTCTCAATAATGAACTGCATTAGATCCTGCTTTAGGAACAAGCAGGGAAACAATCGTCTCCTGCTACACTGCTGTAACAGACGTTACAAACAAACAAACAGTATGCATTACACAACAGTTATCTTAGTTATCTTGAGATAAGCAGTCCACGCCATGAATCATGTGAGGGGTGATGATGTCATGCTACCTGTCTGTGGGCAGCAGTTGACTCGGGCGTTAAGTAAATGGATGATGGGTGAATTAATATGCTGATAATGCTTTTGCAATATGGGTCAATATGTTGAATTCTAATCAATCAAGACATTGAACAGTTATTGATATCTTAGATATCTTAAATATCTTCAACATTAGCTAAACCTTAGGTTCCTAGGCAAATTGAGGTCGCTTGATGAACAAGGCTGCCCAATTATCAGAACAAAAAGACTTCATGTTAACACGGTCCAGAGAGAAGGAAACTACTTTCCCATCACATGTCACCTCCACATACCTTCCCAAGAGAATGTGATACTGATGAAGCCTCATAGCATGTCCCATATCCTCTCTGCCATCGGCCTCACAGTGTACAAGACGGCCATGCATTACCAGAATCTGCCCTTGATAGACAGTCAGCAACTTAGGCCTCTGGACTTGCAGTTGACAGGTTGCCTCCCTATCTGTATCACGATTGCTGCCTTTGACAAAGCCTTGACCATCTCCTCCTTTAGCTTTGCATCCTCTTCATCCCAGGCGCTGAACCTGACTAAAGTAACTAAAGTTTGTGCTGCCTTATGGCTGCCGGCCGGGTACACAAACAACCTCAGGGGTTTCACAGTGGGTAAACCCCCCCTTTTTTGTAGATCTCAGAATATGGCTAGGCACTATTTGATACATAGGTACATACAAAGATATCCAAACTTTCTATATTCATTTTGGATTGCAGAATTCAAACAGACCCCGATAGCCGCGCTCGCCCTAAATCAAAGTGCCTTTTCTTCAAAGTCAGATGGTCTACTACCCCCAACCCTGATCAGCCTGTTGACACTTGGGAGCCTATGCGTTCTTTGACTAAGCTTATTACTGCTTTCAAGGACTTCCTTTCTTCACCCACATGGAGTACTTTTGTCCAAACCCCAGCCTACTTGAGCTTTGCAAGGCTATACAAGACTAAGATTCATAAGGTTGTGCACTTTGCAGTCCTTGATGATCCTCCTTAAAGTCAACGTGGACGTGTGACTCTTAGTAGGGGAGAATGTAATAGATTCAGCTTCCTTTGACACCTATACCACACCTTTTTCTCACGCTTACGTAATTTCCTATTACACAGCGTCCCATGACATCCTGTCACTCTTGTTTTACTATAAATACTATAGATTTCTTTGTTTTACAGAGACTTATCTTGCTAAACCTCGACCACCCGCCATGTAAAACCTCGAACTCTGACTTCGACTAAGTCTATACTTAGTCGTCCACACACAGCTTTAACCCCTTCAGCATTGACTGACGAAAGGACTTGAGAAAAGGACTTGAGAACACTGAGTTGTTGATGTGGACATGGGAAACTAATAAGTTGCTAATGTGGACTTGGAACACTGAGTTGCTGATGTGGACTTGGGAACCTGAGTTGCTGATGTGGACTTGTAGGACTTGGGACACTTAGTTGCTGATGTGGACTTGGGAAACTGAGTTCTTGATGTGGACTTGCTGGGAAACTGAGTTGCTTGTGTGGACTTGAGAACCTGAGTTGCTTATGTGGACTTGGGAACCTGAGGTGCTGATGTGGACTTGGGAACCTGAGTTGCTTATGTGGACTTGGGAACATGAGGTGCTGATGTGGACTTGGAACACTTAGTTGCTGATGTGGACTTGGGAAACTGAGTTGCTGATGTGGACTTGGGAACATGAGTTGCTGATGTGGACTTGGAACACTTAGTTGCTGATGTGGACTTGGGAAACTGAGTTGCTGATGTGGACT
>BEGY01000197.1:13039-32356 GCA_002335675.1 Chlamydomonas eustigma | reverse complement strand
CGCCAGATGCTAGTCACATCAGCATTTGGCATGGAACATGAATCTAGAATCTGGAATTATTGGAATCTGAATTTATGTGTCTACAAGAATGTCTAGAAAAATACTCGAATATTATTAAATATATTTGTAATATTTAATATCTGGATAAACTGGAAATAAGTAATACTCAGTAGTGGGTATATGACCACTACAGGAGGTGAAGGAGACAGAGGCAGAGGGAAGGTGTAGAGAGGAAGTGGAGATGGTGCCATCAGCAAGGCGGATACGGAGGACTTGGTCAAGAGGAGATACAGGAATGTAATGTTTCTTGACAAAGGTAGTGCTCAGAAAATTTCTGCTAGCACCTGAATCTACAAGCAAGGTGCAGGGAAATCCATTGAGACTCACTTGAACAGTCATTAACTGTTGAGACAAGTCGCATGCAGCAACAGAACCAAGGTTGAGAACAGGGGTGGGAGATGGCGGTGTAGATGAGGAAGGAGAAGGAGCAATGGGATTTGAAGAAGGTGGTTGTCCAGAAGAGGAGGCAGAGAAGTGAGACAGAGAGCGGAGGTCAGAGAGTTCAGAGGAGGTGGAGAGCTGGGGTTTTTGGGAAATCATTACGAACAAGGGCTCGTCGACGGGATCCGGCAATGAAACGGGCTAGAGGGCGAAGGAGACAAGAAGAAAAAGGAGCAATAGTGTCTAGGGTGTCAAGTGATAGAGACAGGGGATCAGGCTGCGAGAGAGGTAGTGGCCTACAGGTTGATCCGGCCTGGGCCACGATGCCTAGTTTTTTGACGAAGGAGCAGGGGAAGAGGATCTGTTGGGAACTAACCTCATCTGCTGGGTATTGCTAGTATTGCGGCAGTTGCGAGCATTGTGATCTGCATTGATTTGGCGGCAATGGAAGCAGCCGTTGTTCTTGCGGAGGTACTCGCGCTCATTGTCAGTCAGTTTAGCCATACCTGTAGATGATGTGTGAGGTTGTGGAGTGTGAAAGAGCGGCGGTGAGAGGCAGTCCCGGGGGTGGCAGAGCGTGTGGATGGATGGCTCTGATGGTGTATCTCAGCAGATATGGCTCCAAGGTCCATGGGATCATAAGGGCGTGTGTCACGTCGCTGTTGGCGAGGAACGGATAGGAAAGCGAAGGACGAAGATGATGAACGGTATGTCATCACTGCATCATCACAGAAGTAAGCAAGGTCTCTGATGGTCTGCCAATCTGCACTGTCATCAAATTTATTGATGAAGAGAATCCTGATCTGTGGCTTGAGGCCACGATGAAAGAAGTGGCTGAGGTCCTTGAAATTCATTTCAGGTAAGAGAGTAGCGATGCGTTGAAACTCATCTGCATATTGCTTGACAGAGGTGACCTGTGTTAGTTTGAACAGGTCATTGCGGGCCTTTGTGGTAGGATTGGGGTCTCCAAGATGGCGTATGAGAGCAGCAGCGAAGTCTTCAAAAGTGGCAAAACCAGCTGAGTCCTTGAGACCATATGAGGCTGTGCGGTCACACTCAGACTCATACCAGTACGTGCAGTGCTTGAAAGAAAGGTTGCAGCATAGCGTACAGAGGAAGGATCAAGGACATTGAATCCTGAGACATTCATGAGATCTTTGGTACGATTTACCCAAGTGCGTACGTCTTTGACTTTGCGTCCAGTCAGCATTTCAGGTGTTGGCACTTTGACTCCTGATGGGAGGCCATTGATGGAGGTCTTGGCAGCAGCAGTTTGAGTGACAGCATTGGTGAGCAAAGTAGTGAGCTGGGATAGGGTAAGTGAAATAGGAGTATCAGAATAAGTGGAAGGTGGAGGGTCAGTAGTGGGTCCCATAGGTGACTGTTCATGGTGTGGAAAGAGGTTAGAGGAATCAACGTTTGCCATGGAAAGAACTTAGCTCTGAAACCAATTTATGGGGGTTTTAACTTGGAACGAGGGTAGCGAGGATAAACGAGGGTTCAAGATTGTTACAAGGGTCTGAGCCGAGGAATAAGAGTAGACAAGTTAGATATCAAGAAGTAGCAATCATCATAGCATCAAACGTAACATACCTGAGCCGAGGAATAAAAGTAGACAAGGCTCAGAAGTCGAGAACTACTTAAATACTCAAAAGTACGGAAACTGTAGAAATTCTCAAGGGAAGTTTAACGTTGGCATTGAAACGACATTAGAATTCACAAGAGTCGTACAGTTGTACTTTCACAATACCATCGCAACAGAACTTGACGGATGCTTCATCATTGCGAAAGATACTTCGACTTAGGTGCTGCTGAGGAAACTCATTATCAGTGCCATCATTATCAGCATTGCATCTTCATCGCAACAGAACCTGGTGCTGGTGCTGTTGTAGTGTGAATTCGTGCGAAATCGTTGATGAGAGCAGCAGGTGTATGTAGTACTACAGATGAGCGAGAAGGTGTGAATTGCCGTGCTGGTAAAAAGTCGTGCGAGAGTCTTTGTGATAGTTCTTCTTTAGCTTTCGGATACGAATCGATTCTAAACCTTATCTAAGTAAGATTGCATTACGAATACAATACACTCGGCCTGGGTAAGCAGTTTACAGCAGTGCCCATCAGCGAAACAGTGGAAACAGACTGTCGACAGCATATCGCACTGTTTTTAATCATAATTAATTAGTATTCAGCTATCTCGAGGGCTGTGGCACTGCTCTGTGAAATGTGAGTCTGAACTACTGCTGAAAAACTGGTTGGACCACCCACCTTGTAACAGCTGCCATAAATCAAAGACTTCTGCAGCCTATAAAATAAATAGACAGAGTTGTTCTATACACGTAATAGTAAATTTTAAGCACTTTAAACATGCCATGCAAGTGAGTCTAACTCATTCTAGAGCTCCTCACAGATTTCACTGTTTTCCCTTGAAAACCACTTTTAAATGTGGACCTGATTGCATGTTAATGCACATTTCTCAGTCACCAGACAACAGTATCATGAGCTGAGCATACCTGCATGTTCAGGATACTTAATAGAATGCTATATAAATTTCAAGAATGTCATTTGGTTAGGTTTATCGCTAATTAGGTGGCCTAAACCATTTCGACATCCACTTTTCTATGTGGACCTGGTTGCATGTGAATGCCTGTTTCTCAGTCACCAGGCATAAGAATGGTGAGCTGAGCATATCAGCATGCACAGAATACATAACAGAATGATAAAAAAATATAAACATGTCATTTGGCCAGGATTATCAATACCAATGTGGCCTGAAACACATAAAAAGCAACCTGAACAAATACCAAGCTGAACACAATAAGCATGCAAAAACTAATTAGACAGAGTTTTAAAACGACATGTTTCTCTGATCACTTTCAACACAAAAACATGTCATGCAAGTGAGTCTAACTCATTCTAGAGCTCCTCACAGATTTCACTGTTTTCCCTTGAAAACCACTTTTAAATGTGGACCTGATTGCATGTTAATGCACATTTCTCAGTCACCAGGCAACAGTATCATGAGCTGAGCATACCTGCATGTTCAGGATACTTAATAGAATGCTAAATAAATTTCAAGAATGTCATTTGGTTAGGGTTATCGCTAATTAGGTGGCCTAAACCATTTTGACATCCACTTTTCTATGTGGACCTGGTTGCATGTGAATGCCTGTTTCTCAGTCACCAGGCATAAGAATGATGAGCTGAGCATATCAGCATGCACAGAATACATAACAGAATGATAAAAAAATATAAACATGTCATTTGGCCAGGATTATCAATACCAATGTGGCCTGAAACACATAAAAAGCAACCTGAACAAATACCAAGCTGAACACAATAAGCATGCAAAAACTAATTAGACAGAGTTTTAAAACGACATGTTTCTCTGATCACTTTCAACACAAAAACATGTCCTGCAAGTGAGTCTAACTCATTCTAGAGCTCCTCAAAGATTCACTGTCTCAAGCCAAAATCCCCTAATAAGGTGGATTACATACAGCACACGGTTCGGAGCTTCATAAGCGTGCAAATCGCTTGCTTCGTGAGATTTGTTAAGTTCCCTGTTCGCAGCAATGTTGAGCCAGGCGTTTTTAAGTATTCGAGATTTAATTATACATACGTTGAAAGCTTTTTAGAAAACAGACGCTGTGT
Source organism: Chlamydomonas eustigma (assembly GCA_002335675.1). NCBI lineage: Eukaryota > Viridiplantae > Chlorophyta > Chlorophyceae > Chlamydomonadales > Chlamydomonadaceae > Chlamydomonas > Chlamydomonas eustigma. The sequence goes on along the minus strand of BEGY01000197.1, from coordinate 28,267 downwards.
GAGGCGGTATGGGGCGGTGTCAATGGCCGCCTCGGTGGTGTCCAGGACCGCTTCAAACTTTTTCGACACCGCCCCATACCACCCCATACTACCCATACCGCCCCATACCGCCATGGCGGTCAAATTGTACAGTCGCTGTGCATCTACACAGTCATTGTTGGAATTAAACGGACAGACACTGCTGTGTTAAACGCCAGCACCTGTCGACACAGTGTCACAGTGATTCCATGAAGAATCCGCTGTTACTACTGCATGACACAAACAGGAGCTGCTAGCAGGTGATCAATACCTTGCAAGTCGTCTAGCAAGGAATGACATCTTGTATTACCAGATGTACGGATTAGGAAGGGAACTACAGTACAGCAGCAGGCAGCAGATGCACTAGTTACATATGACATAGCTGACAGGTAGCTCTGGCTGATGAGTGCGCACTACTGCTAGGCAGAGTCGCTGGTTAATGACGGACGGCTGGTCCTTGGCCATGGGAGGTGTACACAACAGCAGAGAGCACTACAAGAGGGCGGATGCAACACTTGTAGCAGCCAACAGTGACCTCGCTCGGCAGATTGTCACTTGGCTCAGGTCAGCTGTAGGTTACAGTAGTTACAGCAGCAGATGAACAGCTCACAGAGTACAGATCAACTGCAGCAGCATGATAATCCTTATATTTTGATATGTCAAGCAGTCAGCGCTCAGTCTTGAAAGCAGAATACAGCTGTACAACCAGCAGGTGCGCGCATAGGTGAGCGACCAATAATAAGTACTGCTGGTCATCAGGGAAGTTACTGCATTCATATCTTAACCATAGCCATGTCAACATAGTATGTCAACATAGTATTCAATTAGACCTTACTAAGTACTTATTCATATGTATTGCAAAAGATTCGTTCATTACAGATGCACACATGTGTACTCATACATGTCTTAGTTGTTTTAGACTCAGACACTTAGGAGGCTCATGACTTAGACTCGCTTGTTTTACATGTTTGAGGTATCTAGGAGCAATAACAAGACATACTAAATATGTTTCTATAATTTAGATGTGCATGCACATGCCCTGAGGGTGGGGCTGTAGCCATTAAGGTAGACACCCCTCATTCCACACATGTCTTTTGAAAAGGCTTTTAGGCCATAACTTTGGTTAGGGTGGGCCAAATGCAATGTTTAGAGACTTGAAATATTAGTAGAGGGATCCAAACCCCGTTTGGCTGTGGATGTATGCGACTTTTGGGTTACTGTACGTTCACGCAGCGACAGTACCTAGTTTGAGAGATACCTTAAAGATATCTACTAGGTTAACTAGGTATCTATACAGTATTCCCATGACATACCTCTACGGGTTTCTTATAGCTAAAGCTTGGGGACAACCCTTACATATGACGGGGTAAGTATTCAGATAAACTACGGTGTATCTAATATGGCTTTTCCTTATGGTGTAACCCTCTAGATATGTAACCCTCTAGGGATGTGTTGTGTGAACAAATAATCATGATTCCAACGTCCAATTAATAGTCCATTAAACCCTGAATTATCAGCAAATTAAGTGTAATTTGTAGACATAACAAGGCAATTGACTGAATATATATATTTGTTCCGTCCGCTCTTGTTGAATCTCATGGTCTGTGTAGGTCTGTGCACTCTTCTTAAGTTGCTGAGCTGCTGTAGCAGATATGTCAACTCTTTTCTCCTACATGTGTATGGTAATCAGAAGTAATGAACACTAGCAGTACAACTAGTACTACAAGATGATTTCTCATGATTATGTCAATGTCATATTAAGACACATATATTACCACTTGCTACCGCCACCCGCCTATGATGTCATGCGCATCATTCATCATACACATGTATCTTACCTTAAGCTCATGTTGTAAAAGCTTGGAGACATCAGGCTATATTGCCCTTGCAATGTTCTCCTGTAATGCAATACAACCACAAAATTAATAGTTATGTCCTTGCATTTCATGCATAAACTGCAAAGCATTACATGTTTCTTACAAGCGCCTCATCATGGCGGTAATCTTGCTCATCATTCACCAAATCCTGCAACTCCTCCACAGCAATTCCTGCATAGCTAAGTAAGCTAAGTCATTTACAGATCCATAAAACGCAAATTTTGCAAGCTGGATTATAATATTTATAAATTACAGACTCACCACTCCTTGTACTTTGCTGCTTGTTAAGTTTCATCTGCTTGCTCCACTGCGAGGTGAGCGGTATGAAAATAATAAGAATACTAGTCAAAGACATTTAATTCAGGTCACACCAGTTAAGTATCCCAGGCCCCAGCTTGCGCTTTGTCTGTGTCTTTGTCATGTCCTTCACCTGATTATGGATTTTGACCAAGATGAGGTTTTTGACATGTGTAGCGGTATCTTCATTTACTTCATTAGTCGATCTTTGAAGGACGTCCAGTGTTGAAAAGCCATCAATCTTCAAGACCTCCTCTGCAAATAAAAAAAGGAAATTGAAATATATTGACGTAAGAGTAAGACCAATTATACGAATTATACAAGAAAGCTGATGCGTTCACCATGCTTCGTGGTATATCTACCGAGCAATCGCTAGCCTCTAAATCGGACTCTTTACATGGATGACCACCAATCTTGTCCTCATTGTAATCCTCGTCGGACATTTTGACTTTGTCCTTGTTGATCTGAAACTACTGAAACTGCCCTATGGGATGTTTATGCGAAGAGTCTTATGTATATAAAAAATTAATTGATTACAGCTATTAACTAGTCGGAACAACACTACTGAGAGACAGGGTCGGTTGTATCGTTCAGACTTGTACTGTGCATTACATTGTAAGTGGAAGCGGCGCGCTTCGGACGCAACGACGTCCTTGAGACCTTGCTGGGTTGGCCAAACGAGTCCAGTCGTCCTACCGCAGGTTCCTGCGGCGGCCAGGCGCTTGACTGGACGGCCGCCAACGGGCACCTATCGAAGGTGCGCCTCCTCCTCCGCGGCACGGACCGGAAAAGTCGCGGTCATGCGAGAGCTCTTGGATCGACGACCGGACGCCGTTGCTTGCAGGAACGGTGAGGCACTCATCATCGCGTCTTCTCACGGTCATGTGCAAGCGATGCGACTAATGCGACTCCTGATGGTTAGGGGAGAATCGGGGAGTGGTCCGGCTCCTCCTGAGCTGGCCTAGGCCCGTCGGTGCCCTGCCGGAGCTCAAGGCTGCGGTCGTGAGGGCTGGCAAGTGGGCCGTGCGGAACGGACACGCCCACGTCGCCGATCTCCTTCACGCCTGCGACCCGTTATTCGTCCTTGTCTAGGCTAGAGGGATCCGACCCCTGTTTTGCTGCCGTAACAGCCGCATTTCGACCACTGCAGAAATACTTCAAAAATACGCAGTGACTGCCAGTTTTCATCACTTTCAATCTTTGCAGCCAAATAAGCTTAATTGTAGCTGAACGATGCATTTCTCCATCATATAGGAATTATTGACGAAATAAGCTCGGAATGAAGATGCGCTGACCTCAAGGAGCAACTGAAACAACATGGGCACTGCACTCTGGGCTGCTGTACGCGACGCTGTGCCGATGGTCATGACACAACTTAGAACAACGTGCATTGCTCCAAATTCATTTTTTTAGCTTTTGAAACCTGATTTATGGAAGAAGTGATAGATAGTGAGAGTCGTAATAATGATAGGCATCAATCCTAAATAGTTTCCCACTCGTTCTCCATACAGTACCTAAAGCACAGGTAGCGTGCATATAATAAACCTTCATGGCCTTTTGTGATTTATACACCAAGAAAACCCAAACTGCTGGGATGTTTTGATTCAGGCTGTAACCAGGTATGGTTAGAGTTAGGTTTCATTGCTTAGCATTATGTTCCTTACATAAATACACATCACTTGATGATGAACAGTTAAGATTGTGACCAGGTGTGAATAGAGTCACGCACCATTGCTTAGTACATGTTTCTTGCATTGATACCTATTACCTATATTACCTGATGATGATGTTTTGCTCCGCAGTGTAATTTGCTTGTAACTTAACAGAGTCTGGAGGTCAGGGAAGTACCACACTGCTGAACAGGAGATTCATTTATGGGTGGCGCTGCTACAGCGCTTATGAGACCTTGTTATTTTTTATTGAGGTGATTTATATATGATACAATTTTGTACATGTCGTACTAGTCGTACATGCACTGCTACATGAACATGTAAGTAAGTGCACATAGTTACATGTCCAGTGTTCCTCATCATAACAGTTAAAATTGTGACCAGGTGTGGATAGAGTAGAGGGATCCGACCCAAGGGAAAATCAAATCTCGCTGCGTAACCAGCCGCTGTTTGCACACTGCAAGTTTTTCGCAGTGACTGCCGAATTTGGTAAGTTCATTCCTCGCAGCGAGCTTAAGTAGCTAAATGTAGCAGAAGGGGCTTTATTTGGCCGTCATATTGATATAATTGATAAGCAGTTGATGTCAACGCTATCATATTTTAGGTGCGAAGAGATGTGGAAGCTCGTACATGCCGTCGTATTGCATCAGATTTCACTGGGGTTGCAGCGATTTTGATTATGCAATGTTTAATATGAGTCTGCCAACAACACGACTACATAAGGAAAACATGTGGTTACTCATGATTACAAGAAGCCGTTATGCTGTTTCTGATGCCAACTGCTGCTTCTGATCTTGAGATTCACTTCTCCGGAGTGCATGATGTATTTCTTATTGATTATTTGAGATCCATATTAACAACCCTCAGGATCATCACAGCAACCATATATTGTCAACTCCCTGTTGAATGTGTACTAGAGAGTTTCACACTGTTATGTAATACATGCGGCATTGATTCTTATTTACAGATTAAATGGAGGTATTAACAGGCAGCCACATCAGCACAGCTTAATTGGATATTATTGTTATACAATTGTAGAAGTAGATCATCATCTATGACAAGGTCAACTTACATAACATGATACACATCAAAGAGTAATCATATAGTGCGTACATCGCATGTAAATGAAGCATGAAAAAGCAAGCTCATACTAACTCAAGTTAAAAGGGACATATTTAATATTGTACTCATTCCAACACATAATCATCATGCTGACACAGCCATACCACAACTGGCATGCCCTAAACCAAGCAGACACAGTAGACACAGGCATAGTAGTGTTATCACTAACAAGCTTGAACCTTGCTGCAGCACATGCTGATTCGATGATGACACATGCACAATAATCCAAACACTGGTGATGACAGGCTTTGAACAACCTTGCTCATACTCCAGCGGCTGAATCTGCGACGTGCCGAAGAGGAAATGCATACATTTCACCAATGTCCGAACATTTGCTTGATGATCCTCCCTGCCTAGCTTTCTTAAGACAAGCATCAAACTTTGACTCTGCACAATGGCCACAAATATATTTACCAGCTTTGCAATCCATTTTGCTAAGGAGGAACAAAGTATCCCCCAAGGGCATAAGGCAGCTGAAGCAGCGAATGGTTGTAACCGCAATTTTTGCGACAAGAAGTTGTGAAAGTTCATGGGGCAACTCAGGGATGCAGCTCAACTTCAAGCGCCACCTTTCTGATTGCTCATTGGCAAGGATCACACTTCTGGAGTTCAAAAGGACATCACGTACAAACTTAGCAGACACAATGAGGCAGTTGCTGTTCTTGTAGACTGTTGCGGCAATGTCTTGGACAAAAGATTCACCCACACTCCCTACCAAAGGTAGCGACATCAACGGGTGTGCAATTTCAATACCTTCACCTGCTAAAGATTTTTTTTTCATGCTAAAATCTAATTGCTTTAAATCCATCGCTACCAAAGCCTGCCTTTGCTGCCTCCTGTATGCTGAAAGTTCATATGAGGCAACCAGATACCTAACCAAGCTTTCAATTTGACATGTGTTCCAAGCAACGCTCATAACAGATGTCCCTCCACAAACTGAATGTGGATAATCACTGCATATCACATCCCCAGGACGCATGTACACCACCTGCCAGCCATTGACTCTTGCCCAGTCTGGTCTTATGACGTAGCACTTCTCTTTGAACATAGCATCTCCAACTGCTGAATCAATCAGTAAATCTGGGATGTCGGTATCTAATGTTGCCATTTCCTTGTTGAATGCTATCACGTCTGTTGTAGCCCTGCAACAATCATCATGATAATGTGTCATGATGAATTTACAAAAAAAGTGCAAACCAGAATTGAAGATTTGCTGAAGTACTTACCTAGATCTCATGAACAACCACACTTTACACTGCAGGCGTGGATCCATGGCTAACCGCGCCACAGCAGCTTCCAATGGGGGACGTTTTTGGACTAGCTCACTAAAGTCCATCCTCAGCTTAGGCATCACATGGACAAAATGTAAATTTGCATCCTCACGATGACAGCCTGCCAAGCTGTTCCCTCCACCGTACTGCCAAGCCATGTTTCTAGAGATTCCTGAAACCCCATTTGGAATCATCCAAGGAAGCAAGTCATCTTGAAAATTTGCTGCAGACTCACAAGACTCATGTGATTGAGGAGGACATTGTTCCTCTAACAAGGACCGGATTTCATCACCCAAGACACCATCATTGATATCCAAGTCCTTTGCGCAGGGGCCTAAGTCAAATCCAGGCACAGCATTTACTAAAATCTCTTCCAATATGGTCTCGATGCTATCACCAGCGTCTAGCCATGAGGTGATGTTGTCAATCGATGTCTGAACTGCTGCCAAGGAAGGATCATTTAAATTGGCGATTGCAATGGAATGCGGTTGCTGCAGCATGGCGGGGTCAGCGGGAGAAGTCGTAGCTGAAGGCGCAGGTGGTAGCCTAGATGAAAACAACCAAACAAAAAATCTTGCCCAAAGTCTCCATCTTGGAATGTCTTCGCCTCTGGTATACTTCACCTTGATCCACATTGCTGTCACATCATATGCCTAGTATGATGAAAGTCAAATTACAAAAAATCCATTATGAACATTCACGAACTATGAAAGACTTTAATTATAATACTTTGATACATGTACACAAAACTTGTAATTTGTGCACAAAATATACAATTTGATGGTAATACAATCAATGAATGATTACCATTCATATCGTTACATGCATCCTAAAAATGTGGATACCTTTTGATGATAAAGAGGCACTAGCTCAGACCAAAATGATGAAGTTAGCTCTGGTGACAAAGTAAGCAAGGCTTCATGCTTGGCGACCTCTACCACATCTTTTAAAATTTGCTGTGATGAAGCAACAGAACCCTTCTGTTGAGATGTTGGTCTTGGCATGGTCAAGCTAAAGTTCTCAGCAATTTCATAAGACTGCTTATCATGCGGCTGTGGCTGTATAGCTGTGGCTGTATTAGCTGTATGCCGCATTGAAAGATCAATGTTGCAGGTAGCGACTGCTTCAACATTATCATTTTTGCCCTACAGTGGGAGTCATTACAAAGGACAAATAAAGCAGGGTGTTCAAATGTTGAACAGAAGGGAGATAAGAAAATTTAAAGAACCAGTCTTGCAGCTTTCTCATAACTTCCTATCATCACTCTCTTTAACAAAAGTAAAATTCAGTATCAAGTACACTTTCAATTTAAAAGTTGAATAACTCGTTGTTAAACACACTGAGAACTACTTATTGCTTACTCATGAAGTCTTTTCTATGAAAGATGTTTCTTTTTATATCATCATCTGCTCTAGCTCGAATCTTGGTATTTATCAATCTTATCCTACTGACGACTGATGGCTTGCAATAGAAGGCCACACCATGCAGGTTGCCAACACTATTAGAAGAGCCAGGCGCTGTGCCATGTACCATAGAGCTTGTGTCTAGGTAGAGAAATGAGCTGTGTGAAGGCTTCATCATGACTCCAATTGAAGGCAAATGAAACATTCCATTCAAACTGCTCTTTTGGCACACCTGCTTCTCAAACCAAAAGATGCAACTCCCTGGCGCATCATTTTCATCAATGTGGTACTTGTTTTGGTAGTTCACTGTCAAGCTATAGTTAGTCATCCCCTTCCCAGCAAGTAGCATGTCTGTAGGACAGTTAGCATAAGCGTGCTTCATAGCTTGATTAGGCATTATATTGTACCATGCTGTGGCAAGGCTAGAAAAAGCGTCATTCGTCAAAGCTGTACCAGAGCTACTATCTTTTTCCCTCTTAAAACGTCCTGGGAGATGGCTATCGTTTAGCGGGCAAGTCAAACCTGCAGTCCACATTTTTGCATTACCCTTGTTCAGGGCAAGCTCTGTAGATGAAGCTGTCTTTTTAGAGCTTCTAGACACTTGTGTCATGTAGTCCTTGCTTAGCATCACTGCATTAAAGGTTCGATCAGCATCAAATGCAGATCTTGCTGAATGAAGCCATAAAGCTCGGAGCTGCCAGACCCCGGGAATAACTTCGTTCACCCAAGCAATGTCCCTAGCACTGACATCCATCAGCTGTAGTTGCTGGGCCCACTTCAAATCAACATCCTTGTCTAATACTGTGAGGGCTGTTGCATGTTTCTTTTTATAATCCTCCTCTGACAGCGATACTATCTCCAAGCTTGTGGTATCTCGTAAATGATGCAAGCCTAGTTGATGCAAGATGATATCCATGTCTGTATTCATTTTGTCAATGCCTACTTCCTCAAGCCCTCCAAATGAGTAAATCTGTCAATCAGCATAGGACATTGGCAAAGATGTAGTTTTGTTAGTTTTGTCAATGTATTTGTTTAGGTTTTATGTGAATATTTGTATTGCTTAAATACAAGGATTTAATAATTTCAAGTGACTGACTTGTTGATTATTATACTTCCATTCATCAAAACATTAAAAAATGTCATGCCTAAGGCGAAAGTAACTGAAATATAATGTAGGGGCTTTACTTAGCAACCACCACTCTTATCATGTTCCTAAGTTTTTCATAAGAAATTAGCATTGCATCTCTCAATCAATGAATGCACGCTCGACCGCCATGCCGTGGAAGGACGATAGCTATGTTCATGTCAGTATGACTGATATTTAAGCTTCAAAGGCATCAGCTCTTAGACCCCTGTTGAAATAGGATTAAAACCATTAGCTTATAAAGCTTGTGTTATACTAATATAACTAATAGTGCTACTATGAGGTTTAGCAACAACAACTAAGATCATTACAACCTTCGTATCTTCATCTTCCACATAACTAACATAACATGAATACTGGATGAGCGCTATGAGCGCGTGGTCGAGATACTTTGAAATCATTACAAATAAAGTAGTTGAAAACATTAGGTATCAATTTAAACTCCACGTTTGAAAAAATGGACGAATTTTTTGCTTCCACTACCAAACATGTGAACCGCAACTTTGCATGAGTATTCGAATACTTGCTGCGGTTGGCAAACAACGGCCATCACTTCATAATTAAGATTGAATAAAACAGAGGCAGGCTTTGCATAGCAGTCCCTTGCCCCTCTACCCATCATGCATGCTAAGATTTTCACTTTCGGATCCTCACGAACCAACTTGAAGATATGAGAACGATCGTTCTCACCAAAGCCATCACAAAATGTGAAAACAACTTTATTGCAGAGAGCATCCGATTGTGACGATGTGGGCAAGACTGAGCAAGTTGAAATATCAACTCCGTATTGTACAGAAATACGTTGAGGATCAATGCCGCGAATTTCCAACACGCGAGAAAACGACTGGAGGATCGCAGCTTGCCCACTATTCTTGAACTCAACTCCTGCTACTGAGTGCGCCCCATAACAAAATCCTAATGCCAAGACTATACCGCATCCCGCGCCAATATCAACAAGCTCATACGACTTTCTTTCTCCTAATAGTGCGCGAGCTTTATTTAAAAGTTTGATGACAGAAGTAAGACCAAAGCTACCACTCATTCCTCCTTCAGAAGAGTCACCAAGCAGACCAACATTTTTAAAGACTTTCCAGATTTCCTATGAAGGTACAATAATTGGATGTGTATCTTATTACCCGTGATGCTTTGAACATGGTTATTTGCTTACAAATACTGTCATTACTTGAGTTAGCAAAATGATATTTGCTATCCCCCGCTTTAGCAATAAGCTTAGACTTGCATATCCGTTTCCTTTTCCTTGTCCTACCTATAGCATGTTGTATTTCATGTTTTGTGTGATTAGTGTGATGCACTCCTTGTTAAACACTTCACTAACCTTTTGAAGTACTGGGTTGGAAGAGGGACCCAAGATGTCATCTCTAGCTTGGCCACCGCCTTCAATATTATCAGGGGCATGATGATCTCCCCCATCTTCTTCATCCCTCGATGTCCCACTTGATGTTCCGCTAGTTCCGCTAGTTTCCAGAAGTTTTGGATGCTTCTGATAAAGCAATTTTTTGAATGTCAATTGATGCAATTGATGTACTTATACTTTAAAGCACATCTTTGAAACCACTTAAGTAATAGGATCTAAAGGAGACTACATGAGACTTATTTTATTGTATAATTGACTATTACCTACCACTGCGGTGAACTCTTGCGGTAAGTCAAGGGCTTTGTACTTGGCCATTAGTGTTTCTATCTCCAAGTCAGTCATCATGTATACATTTTTTGGTGAATAGACATGAGCAGGCATCAATTCCATTTCTTCAGCACCTCCATCAATCAGTTCCCCCTTTGAATTAAAGAAATTAAAGCTTGTGAAATATGTGAAATTATGAGTGAGAGTGTGTACCCTTATTAGCACAGTACATGCAGTTTGACAATGACAATATCAATAAAAAGTAGTGTAAGAATAAACAGTCTCATATTGAAATGGAAAGCAAAGCGTGAAATAAGTCAAATTATAGTATGTAATGAACTGTAAGAGGCGTATCATGGAGGTCAAGTTCCATACCTTTTTTGTATCCACCCACTTTGCCACAGACTCGTTGGCCATCTTTAATGGAACCTTACGTATTTGACTACCATCAGCAGGATCTAACAAGGGTCCCTGAGTGAAATTTTCTGTACATCTGAAGAAAAAAGCATTTGGTGTTAGTGATGAGCAATATCGCCAACACATATAATAGTGCAAATTTATACAATGAATTTCTTTTTACTTTGAATCACGACTAAATGAAGATTCTACAATACTTACAAATGCAACAAGCATTACAATGATAGCATAGAGAGCATAGAACTTACAGCTCAGCAATGGCAATCTCCCATGGGTTTTGACCACTCGCATAATTGTGAAGTATCACCAAGTATGTGCTGCCCCTTACTCTTTCAAGGCCTTTGATGGGGCCATACAGCACAGTAACATCAATTTCTATGACGCTTGGAACACCATCTTTCTTGGGGTTGATATTGCTATCAAGAGTGTAGAACTGGCCTGTTGTACCTTTCTTCAAACCTTGAGTAATAGGCCCTGACGGAGATGCTGTGAAAGACAACAATTATAAAATTAGAAATACATAATTTAAGGTCATAATAAACTACAGGTACTACAGGCTACAACTTGTTTGTATAATATCATAGGAAATGATTAACAACCAGCATTTTACTTACTACTGATAATTGAGTACCATTTATCCAGCTCAGGTTCTGCGTTCCTGAAGTAAGTCCAGGGATGTGACTTGTACAACTTAGCTTGTACAAGTCCTAGGAGTGTAAGGGGCACATGCATACCACGGGGTTTCCAGGGTGTATAACCTGGCTCAAGGCCATACACATCATCAAGCCGTGGTGTTAAAAAGGGCACCAATGTGATACCCCCATTCTTAACGTTCTCAATTCCAATTTTGCCCTCAGTGAGTTGGATCGTAGCATATAGCTTCCAACCAGCTGCTGCTGCAGCTGCTTCATGTTCGCGATCTTCCTTCAATAAATTCTCAAACTCTGGATGCATCCCGGCATCAATTACAATGATATGTTCACCCCTTGCAAGATTTTCCACTGTCTCAAATAATTTGAAAGTATCCTGAGATCAACAAGATGATGAAGGTATAATAACAATTCAAATAACTAAAAACTGTTTTGAATAAATGTGATGAGCCAAAGGTTATACAATGCGGAATAGTGAAATCATGTCACGCCAGTAAATTATGGCTCACACGACCAATTAAAACTATTAAAACGCAGTCATGCACAATCGCTTACTGAGACTGTTGCATCCGCAATGTCCACAGGGATAGCAGGGAACACGAAACACTTGCTGTCATTACCACAACTTCCAGCACAGCCACCATCAGAAAGTCCAGCAGAGCCACCAGCAGAAAGTCCAGCACTCTCAGGAGGTGCTTGTTCAAAATCATTGGCCACATCGACATTATCGTCAGCTGCCGTGCCCTTTTGCCCCCAATCTTGCAAGAGACGTGCATAGTCTCTGGGGATTTCTAGGGGTTCCTCCATCTCAACTATAATTTCTTCCCCAGCAGCTACTACCACATCATATGATTGCTCTTTAGAGCGTTTGAGCCACATGAAGCCTTCCAGGTCGCCTGGTCACATTTAATGTTGAATTAGTTGAATCATAAAATTGCTATATAAATCAAGTATATCCATAAGAAACGCATTTTATTTAGGGTTAGAGAAAAGCAATAAATAGAAAAATAGGCCTCACCTATTTTGACCTTGTGAATTCCTGGTTTTAGATCATTCTCCCTCTGCTTATCAAATTGCAATGGCTCTTGCTCTTCCTTGTAAACTGCAAAGATTCACATTAGTGACAATTATTTATTAAATGCTTCATTAAATGAAGCAGTTAAGCTAGTTAAGCGGACAAAGAGCTTGTATTAGCAACAAATTGATGATATGCATTGCCGTCATTCATCATTCATGTATTACAGGTATTACATAATTACATACTTACTGCAGCCTGTGTCATGCAAACGCTGCATGACCGTAGATACGCCATCATGCATGTACTCAGCAGGATCAGTGGCGAGAAGGTTTGGGGCGCTAGAGCCAAGAAGATCACTGGATGGCAATGAACTGTCTTTTTTCACATTGGGTGCGCTCGTTAAGACGCTGGTTTTGAGCTCGCTTTTGTCATCTAGCGACTCAAACAACATACCAAACGCGCCTTGGACATTTTTCAGTACATCATAGGCTTGTTTCCTGTCAATGCATTGTTCAAGAATATATGGCATTTCTTTATTTTCAATTTGATAATACACAACAAAAGCACTGTAAACACACCTACAATGATAAGTTGCATAAATGTTGGTCAAAAGTACAGTCGCAATGTAAATGAAGCTTGAAAGCTTGTCCGTCTTATTGTAAGTAATCTTACTTGAATATCTCTTTCTCCACACGAGTGTCATCAACAACTGTCTGCGCAGGTGTTATAATGCTGGTCTCTAAACAGTTAATCCTGCTAGTGACCTCCATCTCTGCTTCTCTAAGGGCATTCAAGAGAGTTTGGAGTTCCCGCACAGGCCCATTTGCCTTCTCAAGCTGCGCCAAGGCATCCACACGGCGCGTGTTGACATCCTTACACGGAAAGGAACTCAGCCACGAAGTTGAGGCATGATCAACATAATCATTACCATCATCAACAGCTGTATCTATGGTCCTGCAGTAAATAGAAAGGAAAGTAGAATTAGCAAACAGTACATTATTTTTATATTCAAGACAATAACAAAGTCTTTTACTTATTGAAAATGCTACATTAAATATCCACCTATGATAATTCACTAACCTGGATACATGATTGTAAGCATCACCCACAGCTTTGTAAAATGCTTGAATGCTTCTTTTAAGATCCGTGCAGATATTTCCAATCTGAGGCCCATGAGTAAATGAGCTATGCAAACTTTTTAGTGGAGGTGACAGGTGTGAGAGCGTTACCAAAGGCTGCATAATTGCTCCATGCACATGACAAAGAAGCAAGGCAACCAGTTTGCTTTGTGTTAAAGCTTCCACATCAGTGGTTTTTTGCTGATACACGGATGACAACTCTCCTTTGTACGATTCCGTTGCCAAAGTCAAGGTTCCAATGCTTTTGATTATTTGGCGTAACAGTGGCGCAGAGAACCACGATCCTTCTTTTATTAAAGAATGGAATGCCCATAGCAAGTTTGAGACCACATCACCTGCCAGCTGTGATTTACCCGGACTTGTTTCAAACCAAAATTGGGCAAATGTTTCAGCTGATCCTACAGCTGGTACTCGCCCAACATCTGCCAGTGATAGGGGAGGAGCGCGGGCTGGGCTCATCATTGGATTAATAGCATGACTCCTATCAGAGCTATCCCTGAGATCTTGCTCAAAAACCCCAGCTGATCCCAAGCAGGCTGGTCCTTGCTCAAGATCCAGTATTGGGCTCTTTCGTGCAGATTGTACTCCGCCATCATTCTCTGACCCACCCTCTGAATGGCTGCGCTTACTTCCCGCCAAAGCTGCGCGAGATGGTGATGAGCCCATTATTTGTCTGCTGTCACCAGACATGATATCTTCCTCAACATGACTGCCCGCCCGTAAGAACATTGAGTCATTGGCACTGGAGAATGTCGGCCGATTCTGCCGGGTGGGAGGCTGTTATAGAAAGGCACACAACATATCAGTAACATATCAATCTATTGATATTTAACTAAATCATGCTAGACATGGTAAAATAATATCAACATCCTTTGACCTTGCTACAGTGCATATATCTATAAATTGTCATACCTGCTGACTCAAAGATGCAGATTGATCTGCTTGCAGATTCACCACTGGTAAGTCCTGTTTTGCAAATGTCATGGTGTCGGTTGGCAGTCTTCCAGGTTGCGCATAGTACTTCGCCACAGCATCACGTATAGGGATAGCCAATGGCACAACATTGATCTTTTTTGAAGGATCTTTGGGGTCTGGACGTTTGTGCGTTGCTCTTTGACCACTTGCTCTCATGTGTCCGTTGCTCACACTATGCCTGAAATATGTAAGCATACAATTTCTAAGTGGATACAATACAAGCAGTTATCAACATTCATCATATGGATATATGCATACAGCAGTGCTTAGCATTCAAGCGACGCCAGGCAGGCAATGATATGGCATGCATATATTGCCTAGCACTAAAGCGCTGGCGTGCATGCACTGCATAGCATTCATGGTATGTATTATTGCATGCAGATCTCAGCATTAATTAGGTGATACAATACAAGCAGTTATCAACTCTAATCAAGTGAAGCAATGCAGGCAGTTCTCAGCTTTCTTTAGGTGTTGGCGTACATGTCGTGCTAGTCGTGCTTAGGATTTATGAGATGCATGCAGTAGTGCTTAGCATTTTTCAAGTTAAGACATGCATGCAGTGTTAAGCATTCAAGTGATGCAGTG
>BEGY01000197.1:0-12830 GCA_002335675.1 Chlamydomonas eustigma | reverse complement strand
TGCATTTCAATCATAATCATTTTTTTTAACAATGTGCATGATATAAACTGCATCAGGGCTCTGAAGGTGGTATCCGATGCGGAGTTTGTTTCAAAAACCCTTGAAAAGATTAGCACAGACACCGTGAAACACAGTGACATGGGCGTCAACAAGAGTTACTGGATAGGTGTTACTAATATTATGAAATGTGAAAGTTTGGTTTTATAGGAGTACACAGGGTTTTGTTTAATCCTATGGAAACTCTGTGTCCTTAAAATGATAGATAGTTGTGCAGAAGCTTGCTGTTTCTGTTGGAATAATATAACTCAAAACATTCATTAAAGCTTAATGTGGAAGCTAATCGTTCATTTGTTTATTTTGCATTGGTACTTCAGATGATGGATTCACACTGGCAGCACAATATAAAGCTGTCCCTGATTTCGCAATTAAGGGATCCTCAGGACAAGTTTGCAAGGTGCTGGGTAGTGAATGGATGCTTACTGTACATCCACCCGCTCCAAGTACTGCTGGCGGAGATGGCCATGTGGACTGTTTATTGTGTAGTGTAGAGCTGAGGGTGAAGAGGGGTTTTGGCATTGACACGATCAGGCAGCATGCTGCTAGTGGGTCTCATATCAACGCCTTGTATGTAAGTGTGTACTTATGATACACTTTAGCCGCATCATTTACATGTATAGTACACAATATATGTGCGCTTATAATAGTGATTTATTTATTTCCTTGGGAACCTTCAATATGTAACAGGTCTTCAGACTTGGAGCCAAACAAGGCATGGCCATGAAATCTAAGCACTTAGCACAAGATGCTGTTGCCCCAGTCTTAAGCTTAGACATAGCCCCTAATGCTGACTTTGCCAGTAACATGGATGCTCTTTTGAGTCCCAATGCGCCTTCATTAAGAAGCACTAATAGCGGATCACTTTCCAATAAGGAGGAGGACAGCCTTCAGCTGCAGTCTACACTTTTGGTGGAAGCACAGCTGCAGTTGCTGATTGACAAGATGAAAGATCGTGTAAAGAACTCGACAAAATCAACAGCCGGAGGAAGTCTAGCTGAAGAACCAATGACAACAGCAAAGACATCCATGTTGCTACATGTCAGTAAGAACTTATTATGTGTTATTATTCTAAATCTTCAAATCCTTCCAATTATGCTCACATGCTTACTTTTAAGCCATGCTTTCTTACATATGCTGCTAAATATGTATTTAGGCATGCCGTGGCTACATGCATGCTGCTAGCAATGCTGCACTCTCTGCACTGGCATTTGCTGGTGCTAGCAGCCAGGAAGCAAGCAGGCAGGAGGAAGAAGAGGGGCTGCATGAACATGAAGAGATTGATGAGCTGGATGATCTGCTGATGAAAAGGCGGAGTAAAGAACCTGAATTCTCTGTGAAGCGCCCTGTCAGGCCATTAAATTTCTTTGATGATCCCAAGCAACTCATAATCCCTGAGACTTGGCAACATCTACCGCCAAGGTCTACTGGCGAGGACATTTGACAACGACAGACTCCCACAGGAACTATGAATCATCCTAGTTGCAGCACAGAACGTAGGTGGTTTATTTTTATTGTAAATAACAGATGCGTCCTTCATTTGTATTTACATGTACAATCTTTATATTACTCCATGTTGTCTTATTTAGTATTTATAGTCCTAGTAAGTAAATTTTACAAGTTGTCAAGTATGATGGTTTTAACAATGCATTAATGTTGTTCAACACAATAATTTGTTTTGTTTCAATGCTTTAAAATCAGGTTTGATAGCTTTTAATGGAGAGATTGATGGCATCAGCACAAAAGCCAGCTTGTTTGAAAGAGTAGAAGAATGCATTAGCTGCAGAAGTCGTCATTCCTTTGCAGAATGTTGCTGCAAGGCCTCTTTACAGCTTGACCAACGGTTCAATAAAGCTGGAAGGCTACCTAGTAGATGGATACCAAAAAAAACTTTGCTCATTTGTGCTTCATTGAGCTGCTATAAGTCCAGCAGCTATTTACAAGATGATCCCTCCGCTCCAGCTGAAAGTGAGCTGGGTAACTTACAACAGCTAGCAGAACAAGGAGCTGAGTCTTCAGGTTCAAGTAGTGGCGGTGCCCCCGTGCATGATTGTGTGAGCATTAATCCTTATGACTTTGAGGCTGATTGGGAACGGAATTTGCGCCTTTGCTTGAGCGGCCTCAATACAAGCTTGGCGGCAGATGAGCAGCAGCATTTTTGTATAGGGCAGGTGTGCCATAATGGAAGAGCAGTGGCAGTGGAGCCTCGTGGTGTTCATCAGTTGGAAGAGGTTGAGCGAATGAGTCGTGCTATGTTTCCAGTTTTGCAACGTCTTCTTCGAGAGGACCAGCGCTGCACTGTGTGGAGTGTTAACAGATCATTTTTCACAGCCTTTTGCAATGACTACAATGTTTTTCAGTACATTCCAGAGACTTGGAGAATACGAAGCTCCTTTTGCAGCATCAATTTGGGGAGTGATGAAGGAGAGGGAAAAGTATGCAAACCATGCGCAGCTCTGGAGCCTCTTGTATCTGTTGGAGTTGGATTTAAACCTTCAAATTGTGCAGCAGTAATGAAAGCAGGTGTCAATTTCAGGTACTTAGAGTTACCGCAGCTTCGTCTGAAGGCTGAAATCCTTGCTGGGAGCCTGAAGTTAGAGAAAAGTGGCCACTTGCGAGCAACTCAAAAAGCGCAAAATAAAGAGGGAGCCTTGAAATCAGCCAAGATTCTAGTAAAGGAGATGCGTAAGCAGCAGCAAAACACCAATGAGTTGGCCAAGCTTGTGCAAAAAGCCGCAGATCAAGGTGCATATTTTTCATGGATTTGTAATTAGTCTACTAAGATTGTAGATTAATATTAAGTAAACTAATAAACTAAATAAACTTGACATGATTTAATAGTGTGAACTAATGATTGAAGTACATCACTGCCTTCACTATCACAGGTCTCTTGGATGACAACAGTGCCTTGCAAGCATTCTTGGTAGACTGTTTTAGGGCCGTGATTGATGGGCGCAGATCCCGTGTACTATCCGGCGCAAGCAAGGAGTTCTACATGATCATCATGCAGAACTGTGGACAGATGTTACATGATTATGTGTCTCGATTGTTCTCAGGCCCTTCAGCTAGCACAACTCGCGCATGGAAAGCGGCTGTGGATTATCCATTCATGTTAGGTCTTCATTCTGACTTCTTTGATGCAGCTGCACACCTGATTGGAATTTGGGGGATGACAGAGATGCCTTTTCTCCTTGCTGAGGACGGATCAGCCTTGCAAATGCGCATCGATGTAACCACTAAGGATGGAAAGGCTCAGGTTTTTGGTCTTTGTGGAAACAGCTTTGCTGTAGACACAGTTGATCAGTTCAGAGAGGCTGCAAGGAGTCGTCCTGTTGCGACTACTTTGTATGCATACACTCTTGTACCTCTTGTGGATGGTGCTCCGTCTATTCCTTGCTTTGCCTTTGGACATGATAACTCAAGCTCCACTTTCAACACCCAGCTTGCTAAAAGCATTTGGGAGTACACATGGCAGGTGATGCTTGATTAGGTTCTGTTTTTCTAGTTTTTCCGCTGGATTTAAGATCTAAAGCCCTTTTTTAAAGCTAATATATCATTACTTAAACATTCACTTTGCTTTGCATGCTTTCAGTAATTAATTTGTTTGGATGTACTGATGCAAGTGGAATTCTATGCTACTGAAGAGCTACAACAATTTTGAAGCTGCTGTATTTTACGTATTTCAAATTTCAATCAGTTAACAAAGTAAAGAATATAATGTTTGCTTGTCTTGCTGATGTGCCCTAAATAACAGGAATTTCAATCACGGGGAATTAAGTTGGTGGGACACACACATGACGGCGATCGTCGGCTGGTCAATCTAGGCCATGAATTATGCAGGTGAATTATAGTTTGTTTCATTTTGTTTCATGATCATCTTAAGATGAATGTGTATTGGTCTTGGTAGCTGTCTTCAAGATGAATGTCCCTGCTAGTTTTTGTACTCATTATACTCATACCAATGGTTCCCTTTTTACTTATTATTCAGGCTCGCCCCCATTGAGAATGCTGCTCAGCAAACATTGCCTACAACAGTCTCTTGTGCACCGCCTCCTACATCTTTGGTGCCCAGGAGACCTGCTCCAATCACTCTAGATCATGCAATTATCACTTACCAAATCTTCTATCAGAATGCTGGTCCATGCTCTTTCATCCCCATCATGGACATAATTGATTGGCTGCACACAGGATGGCGTATTAAGAACCAGCTTCTTCAGCCAACGCGACGGCTCGACTTAGGGGGACTTTTGATATCTCCATCGTACTTGTACAAAAACAAAGAGCTGTTAGGTTTGAGTGACGCAGATCTGGATCCATCAAATAAACAAGACATGAGAGGCATGGAGAAGGTATAGCTATATATTTGTTATTTAATCATGAGATATTTTAGTTGAGGATGCACAAGAATTTCAGTACTCTTCGAAAAATGTCTGTATGCATAATATGTAGATAATGCCACCTGTCTTATTGTGGAATTATGCCATATTCCTTCATACATCTTAAATCATCTCTATAATGTTTCTCTTGTCATGAACTCATGATATTAGGTCTTTGATTTCTACCGAGAAGTCAGCAGGGCCAAGATGAAGCACAGCCTAGAACCTGAGATGAGCTCAGATGGGCTCGAGGGAGCAAAATCAACTTCTGAGCACAGTAACAATGTCAAACAGGCTTTGCGAAAGCGACCGTATCTTATGATGGAGACAGACAACATTCGCAAGGCTCTTTTGTCCAGCCCAGCTGATAATTATGGCTTGTACTTGTTCATTGAATTTGGACATCGGTAATAAAAAATAGATATATTTGAAATGCTTGAAATGCACGAGGCAAACCACTACAGTGCTTGAGACTGGCATGAATTTGTGATTTGTCCTATACATTATTGATGGGGTTCAAACATCCCTTTTGTTTGATTCTTACAGGTACTTGCGTATGTTCCTTTTGAAAGACCGCCAGCCTATAGATATAATAAAAGATGCTGCGTTTTGCATCATGTTTATTGGGTTCTGGAGGAGAGATATAGACCTACGAGCAGCAGAGGCTGATAAGGATGCCGTCGGTGCAAAATCTGCTAGATACGACAGTAATTGCCTCACTCCTCAGACATGCCATGACATAGTATTTACCTGCACGTTACTCATTCTTTCCACCAAGATGTTCAAGGAGCACTTTCCAAGAGTCAAGATTGACTTCTCCAAATTCTCCAGCCGCTTCTCAGAGTATTTCTTTCAGGTAATTTCACTGAGCATACTGAGCATCACGGTCAAAGGTGGTAGATTAGTACATCTAGTACATCATCACTCACAGCAGTACTTTTTTTATGTGATCCTTTTATTAATAAATGGCTTTATTCTCTTCAATGTATTGATCAACAGACGCTGAGGAGCTGCACAAAGACCAGCAATAAAGTTAATGCAGCTCAGTATGCACACATTGTTAAAGGTGTTGTCGTTTCTTTAATGCATGGAGGGCAGCAAAACATGAAAACGACATCAGCAAACTCAATGAGCCTTCCTGTGTTGCAAAGCAAACGAGGGATGCCGAAGTCGCAACTGTGCATCGATGAGGATTGGAACAACGCCCCTGAAGATTATTGGCTTGACGATATGTCAATCTCAGAGGCCATTGATGTTTCATTTAATGAGATTCAGTGTTTATTTAGTAAAGAGCTGTCATCTGAGCGCTGTTATGGAAGCTTCAACATGTGGACTCAAAAGAGAAGTGTGCCAGCTAAGAGTAAGATGCGAGCAGCAGCAGCAAAGAGGGGGAAGAAGGCTTCTTCTAGGACATCGTCAGCACTGTCTGCACATGATCAGCTGGGAATGGAGAAGTCTGAATTAAAGGAAAAGTTGCAGCCGTATCTCCTTGGGATTAAGGTAATCCACACTCTTTCTATATTCATGATGGCCATCAGTCATAAGAATTTATTACCATACCATTAGGCTTTGATAGTTTGCTTTGCAAATTGTATGTCCATAACTTAGTATGAGAGGATTTTTGCATGATAATTTTGCAGGCAGACGTGCAGTTTCTCCCATCATTGTCTCTTGAGGTGGAAAGGAGAAACAAGCCAGCAAACATGCCCTCAGACGGCAATACAAACGAGAGCGTAGCTACAGGTGGCCGTATAGGCAACCCAATCAACAGGTTTTTTGGCTCATTGCCACAACCGCGTGATCACAGCAATCAGGAACAGGAGCAAGTCACAACAGATGACGAAGAGCTACGGCCACTGTACATAAGGCCGTGAGTATATTCAATTATGTTTTTTACTTGCATTACTTGCATTACTTGCATGACTCTTATATTAATAATATTTATTTTCAGTGCGGCAATGACTTCAAAATGTATTATATTGTGAAATAATAGGACCACTCTTGATGAGGCAGGATACTCAATGACCCATGAGACAGATTTTGAGGAGCTTCCTCCTGATGCTCCTGTACCTAGCCTGGACATTTTGAGCAATGCGTTTGATGATGATTCTGGAGATGACAGTAATCCTCTTGAGCCTCTTGAACGCAACAAAGACTCTCCTATGGAGTGTCATGATACTGCTGCTGGGTCATCAGCAGGCACAGTAGGCACAGGATTCTCTGAGGCAGAGCCCGTAATTGCATTAAAGAAACATTTAGGGGAGCGCATCACTAACTCTGAGCGTGTTAGAGTCAAAGTGGCAGAGGCAATGGCTAAAATCTCAAGGAATGCAGGTGTTTATACACCTCACTTTCTGTAATGGTGTTTAACTTATTATGCAGCAGTGTTATTCAAATAAATCAAGTCATGAAACCTTTTTATAATAAATATCACAGCAAGAATCAATTATTTGGCCTTTACGATACTTTTTACGACATTCGCTAACTTCACCATTTCAATGCAGTGGATGTTGAAGGGGATGGGCCCTTCAAGAGCTTGGTGAAGACATTAAGGCAACTTGCCTATCACTTCAACTCTTCCATGGCTGACCAACAAGCTGGTCGCGCTGAGCGATTCAGTCAAATGCAAGTTAGAGATGATTCGGCTAAAGCTGGTGATGGGGTTGTGGGCATTGGAGATGTTATGGCTTTTGCTTTCAGAGTAAGCGGTAGATGAAGCTAATTTCATCTTTTTTATTATAATCATTAACAGCTTTATTGTGTGGTGGCTTATCACGAATCTTTTAAGGCTTACTACATATTTCTGCATTTATTTAGTTCTTAATTAAATGTTTGCATGCAGATGGTTCGTGATGACAAGACTGAGTATTTGGACATATCTTATGGATTGATTGTCAAGATCTCAAAGTCAGTACCAGTGAAGGGTGGGAGAAGAAAAGAAAAAAGCCAAACCAGTATATCTTGGGATGATCAGGATGCAACTTACCTATGTCGGTGGTACGAGGCTGCCACTACAGAGAGTGGATGCCCACGCAAGGTTAGTAGCAGGAAAGCATTTGTCATGCCCATCCATTGCCCATATGGTTTCAACTGGGAAGTGCACGCAACAGACAATATGGTCCTATGCCCAGTGGAGATGGAGTGGAATGAGGAAGAGAAAGTTTTCTTGTTGAATGTTGACAGCGAGAAACAAGCCACTCACCTTGCACTGGAGTCAGTTACAAGGGATGATGGTAGCCGAGAGTATGACTTTGTTGGAAATGTCCCACCTGACAGTACTGCAGATGAAGTAGACGAAGATGCTGTTTTAGTTGATGAAGGAGCTGCTGATTCAAGCAAGCGTCGGAAGCGCTACAGTAAGATGCATAATGGTCCCAGCTCTAAAGGAAGTAAAAGAGGGAAGCTTACTTAAGAAGAACATAGTTTAAGAGCATAGGTCTGCTCCCTTCATGTAGAGTACTATCCTCTACACGATAATTTTCATTGTATCAGCCATTCATGTCCCTATACTTCTTTGATACAAGGACTTACAAATTACATTTTAGCACCACAGCCCTGTAAAATTATATTCAAATTACATTGAATCGTGGGTTGAAAAGCAAGAATAGGACACAGGTTTACATTTCACAAACATGTCATGCAATGGAGCCTAACTCAATCCACGACTGCAAGACACGTCTGCACCGTCTTAACAGTTATCAGTCAAACTAGAATTCATCTCATGTTACCCATTCATCATGGATATCAGACATAAAAGCTTGGGCTTGTCTTATATAAATACTCTTAATGAGTTTAAGCAGCAAGCTATAGCAGTATGTCAGGGCTCGGATCCCTCTATCTACTAATCTCCTCATCAGGTAATCGAGGTGGACTAATAATCGAGGTGCCCTGCTGGTAAACAGAAGCAGCACATGAGGTGGACTAATGCTGGTGATCAGAAGCAGCAGTCGACCATCAGTACGAATTGGCTTCAGAAACAGCATAACGGCTTCCTGTAATCATGAGTAACCACATGTTTTCTTTATGTAGTCGTGTTATTGGCATACTCTTAGTAAACATTGCATAATCAAAATTGCTGCAACCCCAGTGAAATCTGATGCAATACGACGGTATGTACGGCTTCCACGATATCTCTTCGCACCTGTAATATGATAGCGTTCATTGACATGATGAGCAAACGAAAAACTCGACATACGATTGATAAAGAGTACAAGACGAATAACCAGCATTTGAGCACACTTGAATCGAGGATCAACGTCCAACAGTCACTTGTTTCTAATCTCAACTGGAAACGTTTCTTGGAGCATGCGGATCTGTTAGTACAGATTGGCAAGACAGTGGGTACGGATCTGGAAAATGAGCTGAGAAGGCTCGTTCCTTCCTGCCACTGGACTGGTAAAATATTGATTCTACAGTGTTCTGTTTGCCAACAGAGGATCAGCAACAACCCGCTTGCGTACCATGCATGTGCTGAATTCAATATCAGAGGCAGCAATCCACGGTTGTACCATGCGATGACTGAGGGAGGAAAATGCAAGTTTTGCAAGTGTTTTTGGACTAATGGAAAGGATCACAAGTGCTCTGTGTTAGGCCAGGTTGTAGTGGAAACTGTGGGTGTCAACGTTGTTCCTAACCCAGTGAACAGGTGCATCTATTTTGGGATGCCTTGACATGTTATGCAGTGCTCTTTGTCATAATGATCGGATATGCATCGTCCCTGTAATTCAACATGTTAATTACCTGCATGAAATAAGTAATTACTATCGTACGCATCTTCGTGGTATGCATTTTCTTTACAGGCACGCGACAGAAATCACAAAGACACTGCGAGATCTTCCCGGGATCCACATCTTGCTTTTCAACGCTCCAGTGTGCAACTTGAATGGACATACCCATAATGTTCGCATTAGGAGACACGACTGTGTTTTCACCCACACACACTTGGTAGCGACTGCCACAGACAGCAGGATGGGACTCGGACTTTACACTGTCACCGGCTTGGAACCAGCATGGGATGAATTCAGCCCAAGTGCTGCATCCACGCATCCTCTACTATGCAGCTCAGTGCTTGGGGTGTACGCATCCAAGGAAAGACAAGATGCTGGGGGCATGCCGGAGGGACCAGAGTACCTCAGCAAACTTACGCTGGAAAGGACTGAGTGCGACACACACTCCTCCTTATATAGAGCGAACTGGTAATAATGATTGTATTGACTAATTCGAATTGCTTTCATGCTGACATCAATTTTTCGTTTCATTTGCAGCGCTCATGGAACCTCTGCGAACGCTCTGTGTGTGGATGCGGAGTCAAAGGGAGTCCTCTATGCTGGAAGTCAGTCTGATGCATTCACTGAGGTCTTTTGGGACTACCGTGTAAAGCAATCTGGTGCAGACAGTCTAATTACTTGCTCCTGCAATGGGAGCAAAATCATGCATAAAAACAAGATGATGGGATCTGAGGTAGAAGGACGAGAATGCCCTGGATGTTTGTGATGCTCTTGTCCATCTACTGATGTAGAACCGTCAGATAGCTGCTACACACCTGCTAAACATTGCTAACTGCTAACTGGGCAATCCATGCATGCCATAAGCTGTTGATGAATGCTAAGCACTGCATGTATTGCATGTATTGCATCATTTACATCATTTGATAAATAAACTTCCCTGACCTCCAGACTCTGTTAAGTTACAAGCAAATTACACTGCAGAGCAAATCGGATCCCTCTATTGTTCGTATTCTTTTCTATCTTCTAATCATTTTGTCAGCATCATTTGATCACTTCATTGCTTATTGTTGTTGATTTGATTATGACTCATCTTATATATTAAGATAAGTACACCAAGGGAGATGATGATATTAGTTGTTACATCAGCATAATGTCATTATTATGATACAATACATGCCTATTATTGTTTTGTAATGCATTCAAATCAAATAAATTTGTACAGGCAACATGAAACAGCAAGCATAATGAGCAATGAAGCCTAACTCTAACCATACCTGGTTACAGCCTGAATCAAAACATCCCAGCAGTTTGGGTTTTCTTGGTGCATAAATCACAATAGGCCATGAAGGTTTATTATATGCACGATACCTGTGCTTTAGGTACTGTATGGAGAACGAGTGGGAAACTATTTAGGATTGATGCCTATCATTACGACTCTCACTATCTATCACTTCTTCCATCAATCAGGTTTCAAAAGCTAAAAAAATGAATTTGGAGCAATGCACGTTGTTCTAAGTTGTGTAATGACCATCGGCACAGCGTCGCGTACAGCAGCCCAGAGTGCATGCCCATGTTGTTTCACTTGCTCCTTGAGGTCAGCGCATCTTCATTCCGAGCTTATTTCGTCAATAATTCCTATATGATGGAGAAATGCATCGTTCAGCTACAATTAAGCTTATTTGGCTGCAAAGATTGAAAGTGATGAAAACTGGCAGTCACTGCGTATTTTTGACGTATTTCTGCAGTGGTCGAAATGCGGCTGTTACGGCAGCGAAACAGGGGTCGGATCCCTCTAGATAGAGTCACGCTCCAATGCTTCATCTCATGAAATCCGCCATGCATTTATCAAACGATGAAATGCATGCAGTGTTTAGCATTCATCAACAGGTTATGGCAAGCATGGATTGCCTAGCACTGAAGCGCTGGCGTGCATGCAGAGCTTATCATTCAAGCCGCATTGCCATGCATTCAGTGATAAGCATTTATCAAATGATGCCATACATGCAGTGCTTAGCAACATTCATCAACAGGTTATGCTGGCATGCAGTTAAGGGCTTTAATATGAAGTAGTACTTTTAGAACTATTAGAACTAAGAACCAGATTTAGAATTAGAAAGGACACAGCAATACTACAGTAGCAGGAAGATGATTCTTTAGCTACGACAGCAGACATAGAATTTAGGATGCTGTAGCTGCTGTGACATATGAGTGCGCAGGGTCACTAATTACATCAGATTTTGCTTCAAGGGGCTTGTACAGAAGAGCAGGGAGCATCACAACAGGAGGGATAGCCAGAACACAGGGACATCACTCTGATGATGAGGACGCAGCCACTGCCCCGCCTGCTGCATCAGACATAATATTACAGGAGTTGCTAGCTGGTGAGGACTACCATGCAGGGCTTTCAAATGAATGAATAATGCTGTTGAAACTAAGAACCAGACTTAGACGTACCAGACTTAGAGCTAGCAGAATGGACACTACAGTACAATAGCAGGGAGAAGATTATTTATTTAATTTATTAGCTACTGCAAACGACATAGGATGAGTCAGGTTGCTACGACATATGAGTGCGCACTGCTACGCAATGATTCGTCAATGATTAATAAATGAGATTTTGTTCCAAGAGGCTTGTACAGAAGAGCAAGGAACATCGCAACAGGAGGAAAAGCCAGGGCACAAGGACAGAACTCTGATGAGGAGGCAGCCAGAAGTGGTGGTGGCGGCAGAATGCTTGCTGTGTTGTTATCATCATGGAATCAGCAGCAGCTTATTATTCAGCAACAGAAATTTTCACAGCCTGCCAGAGATGGGTTGTTTCCTGTGGTGTTATCAGGGATTCAACTGCTGCTGCAACTGAAAAATATTCATATTGTTACTGCTGTTTGAAGTATAGTCTTGTCATCACCAGGGAAACAGCAACATTTGCTGCTGCAGCAGAAACAAGGTTCACAGCCTGCCATCAGTGTAATCAGTGGTGGTTGCTGCCTGGTTCACAGCCTGCCCAGCTAGCCCAGCTGATATGTCATAATGTGTTGTGATCATGTGTTGGAATGAGAGTTCTGGACATGAGTTATACAGCTGAACCTTTTTTTATGATTTATTTATGTACGTACAATATAATGTACTATGCAGCATATGACTGCGGCGCTCTTTCATGTGCATAGCATGATAGTATGTTTTGATTGTTTTATTCGTCGTAGACAATGGGCGGCTAATTCTGTTACTTTTGTTGTGGAACTAGCAGTGGAACAATGATATCCAATACTACCAATACCATATTGCTACTACTACTACTACTACTGATGTTGTTGCCTGTTTATTCTTCCATTCATGAAATCACTAATCCCGATGTACCCGATGTGACGAAGTAACGACAACGACAAATACTATCCACAGCCATAAAACATAATTCAATCCACACCATGTCACTTGCGCCATGATCACATATTACTGTCCCCCTACTCTACTAGTAAGTACTTACTCCACAGCTTCTTAGAGCAGCCTGCAAATCAATGCTAATCAAATGCTACTTTATGACTGCTGTAACTGCTGCCCTTTCCAATTCAGTATCTGGTTCAATAAGTTTTCATATTTTTACTAGGAGGGCATGGAAGTGCTCACATGCTAGCTACAGCAATAACTCATCCTGTCTGCTGTCAAAAATGCTAAT
>BEGY01000196.1:23558-54525 GCA_002335675.1 Chlamydomonas eustigma | reverse complement strand
TTCCAACACCCATGATGGCAAGCCCAAAGCCCTGGATGTGTGCAGTCCTGAGTTGTTGAACGAGAAAGCATTTCACAGTTTCCTATCTCTTGGGTTAGGCTTCTGCTAAGTCTCAATACAGTCAGACTTGACACAATTGCTGAGTCACAGAACCATCATTGGAGGAAGCAGGTGCAGTCAGCCGGGTCATGTTAAATGAGCTTGATGTTGTAGGATTCACCTTCTGAAGCACCTCCCAGCAAGAAAGAATGGGATGCATGTCAAGGCATTGAGAACTCTCTCCATTCTATTGCGGTCATTACTCCCTGGACCTGCTCACATCATTGAGTGGTGGTTCAGAGGAAGAACTTTACCATTTACAAGCCTAACTCTGATGCACAGCTGGCATGTATGAATTTCTCCTTTCAGGTCAACAACTAAGCATGGGGTCCCTGCATGACCCAGGCCTAAAATCACCTTCATGTGAATGCTTTTACATTAGCTCTTCTCTCATTCTCACACATGTTTTAAGCCAATCAGTAGGTCATCAAGTGTGACAGGTGACCGGGAGTCTTTCTATCAATAAAGAGCAATTCAACATTCAGAGGTTCAAAACTCTGAATGTTGACCACAGCAGGTCCACACCCACCTTTTGGTCTTATGATGTTACCCAATCTCTTTGGAAGTTTTGCTACAAGTGTATTTATTCTGGACAAGAATCCTCCTCCTCTCTGATTTGAATGTACTGTATCCATCCTGCCACTCGGATGTTCCAGCCTCATTTCAAGCTGAGGAGGATTGTCTGTGATTTGGATTGCTTGATGCTGAAAGTATGTGCTTGATCCATTTATGATGATATTGTCAGTGGCTTGATAAGTGCTGCAACAAGGACTGCCCAGATACTCAAGAGCAGGCGTTGCCGGGAAAGACCTGCTGCTGCTACTGCTGCTGCTAAGACAAGATTCAGCTGTACATTTAGTGACACAATTGCAGGACTGGAGAGACATCAATAAATGTGCTAACTCTGGCCTTTCTGTTGCGATGGTGTCCATGGACTCATCTATTCGATGCCGTTTCCGAGCTAAGAGTGTGCATACCTAGGCTGCACCTCTTACAACTGCTAACGATTTGATAGGTAATTGAAGTTATTTACGGGCGTATTGAGATGCTGTAGAGAAGAGTCATTGGTGCTAGGTAGCTCCTGATGTTTGTCTTGTTCGTTCGTCGAGGCTCTAATAACATCAGTGCAGTCGCTGCAAGTTACAGTCATACGTTACTATCGTTTGTTTGTTCATTTTGGTCTGGTCTGAGCGTTGAAGTTGCCCAAAGAATATTCCTATCATTATTCTATGTGCTCATACTTCATGGATGAATTTTAACATTTTGAAGAAGTACTTATGAATTGAATAAAATGTAATGTATGTCAAAGCACAGTGTTCCCAGGTACCCCCAGTAGTTATTACTCGCCCAACCACGTCACTACTCGCCCAACCACGTCACTATCTCGAGGTACTACGCTATCATCTCAAACGAATTTTAACACGATCAGAGAAGCCTTCCAGACGGAGCAATACGTTTTGAAATGTTGGACGTTCCTCTGGTAGAGGATCCAGGCAGGCAACAATCAGTTCTCTTATTTCGGTATCTACTTCTGAAGGAACGAAATCTCTAAGAAATCGTCTGCACTCCTGATAAAGAGGTCAATTGCACACATAGATTGATATACCTAATAGCAGGTATTCTAGGAAATAGAATACTTACAGAGCACAAGTTCATTACAGCGAGCAGAAGATCAGGATTATCAGTACCAGCACTGCTCCAGCATGACTGGAGCTCAGAGCTGAAACATTCTACCAGCACAGCACAAGAGTAAGCTTAAAATGAACAAAATGTTGCTTACTGGGTTCGGGTTGAAGTAGTTGTGGTACAGAATTGGTATGATTGCATCCTTCTGGCTCAACTGCTGACTCCACGGCGCATGACCTGTTACCATCTAGTACAAGATCTGAACAAGATTGTTAAGACATAACGCACAGCTCAGTGCATCAATATCACAGAAAAACACTGACGTCAGAGCTTTACAAGTACAAACATGAAAAAAAACAAATTTCATCCTATTCCTACTTGTACTTCAATCCACTGTCACTGGATTGGTGAGTTACAACTAGTAGGTATTGTTATTGGCAATGAGTCAGCGCTGTGAGTTACAACTTGAAGGTATTATTATTGGCGATGAGTCAGCACTGCATCAGAAAGCAGAAGCACTGAGTTGAGGTTGGAAGAATATCTTCATCTATTCCAACAAAATTATCAATTTTTTGCATAATTCATTGCAGATGGACATCAAAATAGCGTCGTCTTGTTAGCATCACTGCCTAGTAGTGTGCTCACACCCTACCGCTCCGAAAGAGTACACATCCACTTTTTCATCATATCTCCCCTGGAACATCTCAGGTGCCCTGCCAGTCACAGCAGACAAAACATGACTCACATCTGAGGAGCATTCAACATAAATCATGTCTTAAGTACATTCAACATGAGTCACATTATCTGATGCAGCACGCAATGCCCCAGAATGCATGCATGGTGACGAAGGTGGGAGCTGGGACCAATCTGTATAACTCATACTAAGAACTCCATGACAGTACTTGAACTCTGATACTAAGAACTCCATGACAGTACTTGAACTCTCATACTAGAACTCCATGACAGTACTTGAACTCTCATACTAAGAACTCCATGATAGTACTTGAACTGTCATACTAAGAACTCCATGATAGTACTTGAACTGTCATACTAAGAACTACATGACAGTACTTGAACTCTCAGTTGCCTCCTAACTGCATCACTAGCATCACTTCTAGGGGATAGCTTCATTGACTACTGAAGGTTCAGTTATGTTCAGTTATACTCTGGATGTTCAGACACTCGTATTGTTTTACATAATACATTTTAACTTAAGTTTCCTCATCTGACACCCACATGTAAATTGGTGTCGACATAAAAGAGCGGCTGAACATCGTCCTCTGCTTGATACTGCTTAGACCAAAATCCCCAACCTGAGAACAAGAGAATTTTTTGTTACTAACGATAGCACACTACAGTGCATGTCTTCTGCACTAGCACCTGTGCCTCACAAGATTCTGCATCAAGAATACAACATAAGGTATATGAACCACATGACGAGATTATCTGACATCACCTTGACCACCAGATTGTGAGTGACCAAACAGTTCTGCAGGGAGGAAAATAATGCTCCCTCTCACTTCATTACTCAGTGTTCATCTTTCAAGGAATCAAAGAGATACTAATTCACAAGCTTGTTTGGGCATAAAGCAATTTTCATTGCATTTCTGTGCTTGGGGGCACTTCAAGGTAACATGTGCAATTGATGCTTTACCGATTTAAAGCTGAAGGTCGAGCACCTACTGTAAAAGCTTTGAAGTAGATCTGTTCAATTTTGTTCAATCAATCTTGAAGATAGAACAAGAGGGCACACAAGCAAGTCATATAGTTAAACCATCACCTGTGGCTTCAAGTCTCTATGCACAATGGCGGGGCGTAAGC
Organism: Chlamydomonas eustigma; assembly: GCA_002335675.1. Taxonomy (NCBI): domain Eukaryota; kingdom Viridiplantae; phylum Chlorophyta; class Chlorophyceae; order Chlamydomonadales; family Chlamydomonadaceae; genus Chlamydomonas; species Chlamydomonas eustigma. The sequence continues at coordinate 50,979 of BEGY01000196.1, read as the reverse complement.
CATGCAAGTACATCATGCCACGTGCAATGCCAACTGCCATCCAAATGAGTTGCTTGTCTGTCAGTTGATGCTCCTTTCGCCTGAGAACCTGAGAACCCAAGAAAATATGACTTAAAAATAGTCACAATATCAAATAAGCAAGCATTTGTTTGCAGGACCTTCAAGGTCTGAATGAGTCTGGAAGAATTTCAGGTTTCGACCTTGAGCGATGCTATTGTCAATAAAATGATGATAATTTGAATTGCACACCTTCAGTAGGTCCCCATATTCTGTCACAATCTTAAAATGACTTGCTTCTGACACAACCCCCCAGCTTACATGAACTTTGCTACTCTTCATTAATCAAAGACAAGCAGATCAAGACAGCCTATTACATGGACTTTGCTACTCTTCATTAATCAAAGACAAGCAGATCAAGACAGCCTATTACATGAACTTTGCTACTCTTCATTAATCAAAGACAGGCAGATCAAGACAGCCTATTACATGAACTTTGCTACTCTTCATTAATCAAAGACAAGCAGATCAAGACAGCCTAATACATGGTTTCAAAATACATTTATCTTACAAAATTGGCTGAGATCACGTACTGTTTCATGATGGCCCTCTTCAGCATCGACATAGCCGGCCTCTGCAACTCACCTCTCTCCAGGAGCAGTTCAAAAGTGGGTATGCTCCCACTTCTGGCAGCCCTCATAAGAAGAGTAAGCTGGTTATGATCAACTGCTTTGATGTCTGCTCCCTTGTCAATCAACAGCCTGACCACCTCAACATGGCGCTGTCGTACTGAAAAAAGACAGAGCACGATGCCTTTTTTTTGAGTAAGGTTCAGCATCATCACAAGCCTGAACCATTCAGACCCCTATCCATAAACCCTAAACCAATAAAAACAATGTCATATTGAGATCCTAAATTGTCAGCACCTGCAAATATGAGGGGATTGGTGCCATAAGAAGTGACTGCATCCACATCTGCCCCAGCTGTAATCAGGGCAGTGGCAGCCTCCACATGACTACCTCTTACACAAGCCATCACCAAAGGACTCCAACCATCATCATCTCTATCAATTTATGTCAAGAGCAGACATGCATCAACTAAAATCATGATTTCAAATGTGGCCTTGTCACGAGGATGTGGCATTTGGCATTTGTTGTACACTGAGAGTTCTCGTAATAAGTCAATCATAAAGACCGCCTTGAAGGGTAGAGTTAAGCCGTCAAATGTATTAGGCAATGCTCACATGTAGAGAACAGTATTTGCATCCTCTGAACACATCAGCTCCTCACCAGTTATAGATATGATGAGGACTCTTGCTAGTACACTGCTGTCACCTGTCATTCACATGCTATGGCCAATGACTTATGAGTGCAGAGAGAGCGTGGAGGTTGTTACAGGAGGCTGCAAAGTGCATAGCATGGATCTTTAGTTTAAATTACCATGGGTTAGACCTCAAAGGGTCTTGATAGTAAGGATTGTGCAACTGTAAGGACCCTGCAGGAGAAAAGCAGAGAATTAAAGACCAGATTGTGGCCATAAATAGGCGCTGAGCAGTTATCTTCAGTTGCAGCATCATAGCACTTATGATTTGATCGTCTTCCTTCACTTGAAAGTATTATTGCATCTAATAATACCTTAAGAGCTGAGAGTCCATGTTTTTGAAGAAAAGAGAGTCGTCGTGTGAAAGAAAGCGCAAAGCCGATCCTGACATCAAACCTGTGAGTCAAGAGCCATGCAATCTGAGAAAAAGTAGAACTGGATGAGCAACATTTAGCAACCTGCTCCACGTAACAATTATTAAGTGAGATTATGCCTGTGAGTACATTTTTACGTAATGAGCTCTCACAAGACTTTGCCACACGCTTTGACATCAGATCAAAGGTTCATTAGGATAGTCTAGGAATCATAATGCACACTATGATTCCTTTCCTGCTCATCAGTTTCTCCAAGTCTCTGGATTGCATCCAACCACCTAGTTCCAGTTACAGTATGTCTGTATTATATTCTCACCTATTACTGGGCACAGGGCCTGGGTTGGGCGTCACTGCTCATACTAGTAGGCGTAGAAGGAGGATTCATGGACCTTGCGCTCACAGTAGAAGGTAAGGAGCTGCAGCCTGATTGCTCACTCCATGAGGAAGGACAGCCAGTCATGCGGCAGCTCCAGCCGTCATCTCCATCAGCATGATATGATACTCCATTAGGACTTGTCACACCTCTATTGTACATCATAGGTTTATGATGCACAAATCCTAAACCCCTAAACCCTATCATGTTAGAGAAAGCCACTCCTATGAACTTGCGATTGTGAGTGACACTGATAGTGTTACACATCCTGTTGTAAAGAATCCCCAGCACATCACCTATGCAACAAAGTGTGAATCAAAGGACAGACTCTTCAACACGACCCAGGATCTGCCAATATGCGAAATCAGGTATAGAATTATTGTGACCCAGAACTATACAGGGAGGTGTGAGCTTGTCTCATAGCAGCTATGAAGGTGCACCTTTTGAGTTTTTTGGTGCAAAAGGAGTGCTGCTGCGCTCTTGGCCAGGCTGCTGTTTGTTGCCATCCTTGCTGCAGATGGTGAAGGAAGAGGCTAGCATGCTGCGACATAAATGCTGGCCTGCTGATCCTGGTGACAATGTCAGTTTGCCACTTGCACTGCTGCCTAGGAGGGACTGCTGGGTTTGAAGCAAAGAAGAGGGATGCATTCTGAGCTCACCATAATCATCAGAGCTTTGAGATCTCGGGCTCACCAAGTCTGAGATTCTGCGCTTATGTCTAAGTGATACTTGTACACCTTGTTGCTTGGATGAGAAGCAGGAGGAAGCTGCTGATGTCTGAGGCTCAGCAGCAGCGGTGCCCCAACCTACCCAGAACAGCCCACTGCTGCCCTCCTCTATGACCTCCACCTCAAAATATTGCCAGCCTGTTACACGAGATTGTACATCTGGCACTATGCTGTATAATCATGGATTGCTCTGATTCCCACACACTTATTTTCAGAGAAAAATCCTTGAACATTAATGTAAGAGCTTGAGAACATATGCGAAAAAAGGCACTCGTGCACGGATGTGTGGAAATCCTTCTAACTGTTGCCCTGATTGTGAGTGGCTCCCTCTTGTGTACATCATCCAGGCCTCAACGTCATGGTTCCTAGCACTAGTTTGAATCACATTATTGACCCCTACTTCAACTAATCCTGCCACTGAACCTAGCGGCTTCCACTCTCCCCTAGTTGCTTCTGTTGCAGCAGCAGTAGTAGCTTCAGCAAATGATTCTGATTTCTGCTGACTCTGATCTCTGAACCAAATGGCGACCCTAATAAGCATGTCACAGCTCTGATCGTGCCCCCTGATAATAGCCAAGCTTAGTGGAGTATGACCTATCAGCCCCCCGGCCAAAGAATATAGACCTCTGCTAGCCATTTCAGCTGATACCAATTCAGGTATCAGGCCAGGGTGGCTATTAACCTGTAAAGCAGTACTAAGGGTTGCTGACAAGTTGCCTGTAGCCTCTGAATCAAGGTCATGAGTTCCCATCAGCGCATCAAGTACTGCTGTACATCCATCAGAGGCTGCGTAGTGGAGGGGATTCCATCCCTTGGTCTCATCTCAGGGTTGGATCAGCTCCACATGCTAACAGATGAAGCACCTGCCACCAAACAAATATTATAATGTGTCAGAGGTGTCTTGAAGTTGTTGATCAAATTAGGTGAATTCCACCATAAGAAGACCTTGATTTCTGCACAAACATGATATACTACGCGCATCTTTCTTTAAGGCATCTAGTACCATTATGGCCACCAGGTACGAAAGAAAAAGGTACAAGGACACATGCAAGATCAGGGGTTCCATACCATCTGTACATCTTTTTGTTTTGTGGCACAATGCAGAGATGTCCATCCTCTGTTCCGGGCAGAAATCATGTTGACCTCATTCACATTGCTCCCACACGCTGACAGCAGGAAATCCACACAATTTGTGTGACCCTGGCTTGCAGCTAATTGCAGTGGTAGCCATCCATCCCTGAATATAAGAAGGAGACCCTTTGTTTTAATAACATTCTTATGGACTCTCTTCCCAGCTGCAAAATGCCTCATCAACCAAAAGCAAAAAAACACACGGTGGCTATGAGGGATTACAAAGTCCATGCATGTAACATCATAGGCATGCATGTGTCATGGTGGCTATGAGGGATTACAAAGTCCATGCATGTAACATCATAGGCATGCATGTGTCATGGTGGCTATGAGGGATTACAAAAGTCCATGCATGTAACATCATAGGCATGCATGTGTCATGGTGGCTACGAGGTATTACAAAGTCCATGCATGTAACATCATAGGCATGCATGTGTCATGGTGGCTATGAGGGATTACAAAAGTCCATGCAAGCAACATCATGGACATACATATATTATAATTGATGAGGAGTAGAAAGCTTCAGACCTCCCTCTTAACTGACCTGTCCGTGCTTTGACAGGTGGCTCCTGCCTGATACAACATTTGCAGTACTCCCAAATGTCCGTTCTCTGCTGCCACATGGCAAGGTGATGCATCCTGAGCATCTAACACTCCTGGATTGCCTCCCAATGCCAGCAAGGTTTCAACAGCAGCATTGTGTCCCATCTGGGCAGCCAGGTGTAGTGGGCTGCGCCTCCTGGGTGCAGGTGCTTCTTCCTCACAGTCAGGGCCTATGCCATGTAAGGGGTGTATCAACAGCTTCAATACCTGGGCCTGCCCGCAAGATGCTGCCTGGTGTATTGGCAAAGATCCAGAAGCGTCTGGTATAGCCACAGCTCCAGGACCGCACGAAGGGTGGGTGAGGAGGACAGAGATTGCTTCGAGATTGCCAGAGGAGGCTGCATGAGAGAGTGGTGTTCGGCCTGCTCCGTCTCGTGCACAACCATCAGCATGATAATCCTGAAGGAGGAGTTTCAGACATTCTAAGCCATGGGCTGCGGCAACATGAACAGGCGTCGCACCAGAGTGATCGAGCTGATGGAAGCTTGCGCCAAGAGATAGTAGGCTCCTGATAGGAGCATTGCTGGGTTGTCACAATTGTTTTCATGTGATAATATCTATAAAATTTTGATGGGTTAATTTCTGGGTCATGTGAACAAACAAATACGAGTGTTTTTATTGCGTAGCACATCTAATACATAGCAGGTACCTGAGAGCTCCAGATTGATCATGATAGCAAGCCACATGCATTGCAGATCGTCCTGTGTGAGGATCTTTCATGTTGACATCACATTGGCTTGTATTCACCAGTTCAATGATGTACTCTGCCTCGCCAATCTTGCATGCGTTGATGAGCTGTTGCAGCATGTCACCTGACATAATTTGATGATGAGTATTGACCATCATGCTCATCTTAATAATAAACAGCAGTAAAGAGTTACAAACGTACATTCGAAAGACGTTGTTGCCTCAAGCTGCCTGTCCTGAGTATTTTGGTGCCGAAAATCGACATGAATCATCTGAGCTGCAGTCTCGACATTAATAATGTGACTTGCAAATGGTGATATATACATCTTTGAACTCAAATCTGAATTAGGAAGCAACGTATCTTTGCCATCACGAGCAACATTAGTTTTTCATGGAAGTGGTAATTAGGTACCATACATGATATTACTTATTTCATACGGCATATTAATTGTTAATTGCTAATTGTTAGCGGTTGAATAGGAGTTACTTAGGTTTCGGGGCGGGTACATCGTGACCACCTGTTACTCGCATTTCTAGTAGAAGACAACAAGCCTAGGTACGACATGTCCTCAAGCGCGATAACATGGAGACAGGAGCTATTCTTCAAGTCACACTCACAACTACAAACACTCATACCATTTCTGCACTCTCAGGGTATAAAGAGAGTTAATATCCCCAATAAGAATGAAGCAGATCAGCTTCTGGACAGTGTGAAAACATTGATTTCAGCAGGAATTCTTGACATATGTGTGCACTACTCCATCAAGAACCAACCTAAGGCAGGAGGTCCTAGGTCTCACCACAGTCCCAAAGCTGCCGTCACAGAGGGCCACAAGCAGTTCATGAAGTTCATGAGAGACCTCAAAGACATTGAGAAAGAGGCCATGCAGTTAGGGCTGAATATGGGGACCCTAAATGCCGCACAGCAGGTTCCACAACTCAGCATCCTCTTGGTTTCCGGCGGTGGAAAGAAGAAAGCCTACAATACTGTATCTGCACTGCAAGAGACACAGAAAGAGATTTTCATGCCTGATGTTTTAAAAGCTACCTCAGAACCAGCCCTGAGCAGAGGGGTTTACCAGCATCAGCACAGCACGCTGGCTGTACCATCCGGATGCAGGCCGAAGAGAGGAAGAACAGAGTTGTTGGAGCGCCCTGAAGTGAAGAGCCATGCTATTGAAAGAAGTACAGAGCCTGGTTGTTGTTTTAATGCTTCAGGATTAATGTCTACTATCAGTAAACCCTTTGTTCCCATCCTGGTAGCTTTTAATCCTTACCTTCCTGATCCAGAGGATTTGCAAAAGGAGTACAATCGACTGAAGCAGAAGCTGAATTCAGGGGTTCCAACAGGAATATATCTGCAGGTATGGCTTTGTGATACACTAGCAGTTATATTATCATCACAAACCTAGTTTAAAAGTTTTTGCTTGATCAGGTAGGGCTGGAGGGACTGTATTTATATAGAGGGACTCTATGTTGAGAGTGCAGATAATATTTTCAAAGGGTTTTTTATGTTTGTAGCATCATGATAGCTTGTACTTTATATTGATTATATTACTTAATAAACTATATTTATATTAATTGCAGTGTGGGACAGACATTGCAGCATTGGAGAAGGGTTTACAGCATATCAGAGAAGCATTGACTGGCAGTAGCTCTGCATCGCCAACCAGCCTGCCTGTGATAGGAAGCGTGCTGGTGCCAACAAAAAGACTTCTTGCACAGATGAAATTTAGGCCATGGAATGGCGTCTTCTTGAGCGACAGGAAAGTGTGCACCAGTACATATGCATTTGATATGATGTTTCAGTATTTGTGTGCTACGTAGCCTTGACTATCTTTAATGTACCAGCTCTGAAGTCTGAAACGAAGGTATACCTGTCACTTGCCTTTTTCTCCCTCTGCAGGTACCTGAGCGATGTGGGCGAGGCAGAGCGCATAACATTTGACATATTGAGCATTTACCGACAATATGGAGTGGTGCCCCTCGTGGAGAGCAGCATATCTAATCAGACAGAACTAGATCATGTACAATTCCTGCTACAGCAGCCCAAATCAACATTAGAGACCAAAGTATTAGCAACTGTGTGATCCTACTGATCAGTGATGAAAACTAATGATGAATTCGGTAATTATAATAAATGCCATGAAGGTCTTACTACCATAACAAGCACGAAAATAAGTGCATTGTAGTGTACATACTCGAGCATTACAAGTGTTCAAGAGCCTAGTGTCAAGATTCCTCAAGACACTGGGAATCCATGAGAACTGAACATGAACAGCAATATTTAAAATGATACAAGTTTATCACTATTCAATTCAGCCCTCAGCTATCATGCCTCTGTTACAAACTGTTCAGTAATCAGAGATGATATCACAGGGGTGATTGGTCTATCACAATGTGGATAAGTCTAAAGAAAGTGCTTGGGCTTTGAAAGATAGAGTGTCTGACACATGCCTCGACACATGAGCAAGTTTAGGGGCTAAACCTTGCAAACTGATCCTTGCGGTCATGCACTTTTCTCTACGCTGCTCAAAGCTAAGGTCTATACCAACCCTTGAAGCTTGAGAGCAAGTATCGCGGATGAGCTGATGAAAAGAGCTGTACATGAGAGATGCCATTTCTAGCCCAATCTGATCAAGGAGAAACGAGGGTGAGAGTTGTTGAACCTAGCGCCTTGACATGAAAGATGTCTCAAGCATTAGCAAAAACAGCATCTACGGATCTGGCTTCAAGCCATCTAAACCTGAATCCTAATGAAGTGAACTCTTACCTGCACTTGGTTCTCACTGCTCATGGACAGCACCTGCTCCACAACTGCCACCATATCAGGAACTAACTCAAGTGTGCAAGACTGAGGGTCCCGCCGCTGAAGCACACCTGCTAACAAGTCTGCACCCACTGCCGCTTCTCCACACCTCCGCGCTGCAGACAATGCTCCTCGCACATCTCCTCTCTGAAGAAAATTCCGCGAAAGCTGCACATTGCTTAATCGGAAGGCAAGGGAGGACTTCAGCGCATCATGCTTGCTTACAATGTCAGCCAAGATATCTGTCTCAGTGCGTCGCCCAGGGGTCGAGGCTGGTGCAGGCTCCAGAACCTCCCGCCGAGCAGCAGCACGTGGTGCTGCCGAACCCAACCCTCTTTCTTCTACACGACTTCTGCTAACAGGATCCAGGTGCTGCCCAGCAGCTGCCGCCTCCTGAGCTGCCATGGAATACAGCTGCCCAGGTTCCACTTGTCCCCTAGCTAAGCTATCTCCAACACCTACTCCTACAGATACCATGCCATTCTTGTCATGAGCAGCGGACAAAGGCCGTGCTGGAGCTGCGCCAGCACCCCTACTTGATGCAGATGTGGTAGAAGGTTTTGCTGGCTCTACAATGGAGTCCCCAGCTGTAACTGCCCCTGAATATCTATAATGACCATTGCCAGCAACTTGGGCTCCGCCTGCCTGCCTGGCCTGAGCAGCAGAGGATACCACCATGAGTGGTTGATCAGGCAGTGATGGACCTGCAGCTGGACCACCGCTGTTGCTCAGTTCCCTACCTCGAGATGGAGACCTCAGCACCCCTCCATGCTGCTGCCCGCTACCCATCCTCTGAGCTGCTGCCCCAACACCAGGAGCTGAGCTAAGGCTGGTACTCACTGCCCCACTGGACCCCCCGCCAGAGCGTGGATTCCCGGATCTTGACCTCGCCTCTGCATTTGGTAGGGAGGGTTCTGACCTTGCTACAGCAGGCAGGTCCCCTCGCCCAGCAGCTGCCGCTGCTGATCCACCCAATGGATAGTCCAAAGCGGAACCGTTGAAAGGCCGGACATCTTTCAGATCAACAACCCACAAACCAACAAAATTCTGGTTGAAGGAGCAGCCCACCACTTTGTTCTTCTCTGACAGGACACTTATATCTGAAACCTAGGAACACAGACAAGAGAGAAAGGATTAAGAATGACATTTAAGTATACAAACCAGCAGAAATATTTCTTCGAACCTGTAGCAAATGGGACATGGTATGCCCATCACGTCATACATAGAGTCATGGCATGCCCATCACGATATACATAGAGTCATGGCATGCCCATCACGATATACATAGAGTCATGGCATGCCCATCACGTCATACATCAATCAACTGGACCTGGATTCAAAGCATGGCCCTAATATCATATCTTGCAAAGCGCATTACCTTGAACCAGGGCATGTCCACCACATCATGTTGAACACAAGGGGGAGGCTCCCAGGACCACACACGCAGGCCATCCTGAGGAGAAGGATGAGCAGCAATACTAATAGCCAGCTCAGCTGCCAAGTAGGATGAGCAGCAATACTAATACCCAGTTCGGCTGCCAACATGTTCACACTTTTAAAAGAATCATTCAAACGTGCAAATTTATGTGATTAGTTTTAGACTACTGGGTTACCGGACTTGCCTATATTGCATCAGGCTACTGAGTTACCTGACTTGTCTATACTGCGTCAGCCTATTGAGTGCAGTATTGAGCATCATGCATCACTTGCCTGCAGAGCTGAGAACACATGCCGACCGTCTGGATGGAAGGCCATGGCCCTCACCCCTGTTGCCTCAGCAGGGGTGGAGTCTACCATGGACATGGTCTCCAAATCCCAAACCTGTGCGAAATGGAAATAGGATGACTGCAAAATGTGAGAGTTCCTACATTCTTGATAGAATATCAAGCATACACAACTTGACCTGGCTGAGTCATGGCTCGGTATCATGTCTTGCCCTGGCTTTCACAATCCTTGCATTATTATTATAAGAACAAATTGTTGAGGCTGAATCTTTTGTGAAATCAGGGAAACAAGGCACTCAGGCAAGCTTAGGAATACACAATAATGGATCAAACATGACAAACAGCCTCTTCATGAACTATGCCGAGTGACCACTAACCCAGCAGTGCCAATCGCACCTTGACAGTTTTGTCGGTTGAGCACGTCCCCAATAGATATTCTACAGGATGAAAGTGCAGTCCGGTCACCGCCCCACTGTGACCTGGAAGCTCACTTAACAGCTTGTTAGCTACCAAGTCCCATATCTGACAGCAGAGTGGCAGGAAGTGACCAGTCAGAACGTTTGATGAGGCAGGACATATAGTATATATTAATAACGTACAGCAGTCAGCTGCATGAGCATTAAAGGACATATAGTATACATTAATAACGTACGGCAGTCAGCTGCATGAGCATTAAACAATGTAAAGGATCAATGAAGAGGCAGTGATTGAATTGCGAGAGTTTGAACAAATGATGCATTTTAATGTGAACTATTTTCACCATGAGTCATGATTTCTCACCTTCACTTGACCATCTTCACTGGCTGATGCTACCCACTTGCCATCTGGGCTGAATTTAACATGCGTTACTCCAACTTTGTGCCCTTTGAACGTGCACATGACATCACGACCACGCAAATCCCACACCTGGAATGGTGAAATGAGCATGGGTCATGGTTCTAGGCTTGCATTCATGGCCTAGCTCAAATGCACAGAGAGGCCACGAGCGAGGTGACTGCAGCCCTTGTCATACCTTCACATTGGTATCCATGGATCCAGAGAGGAGGCCATACTGTGATAGCTCTAAGCACAGTACATTTGATCGGTGGCCAGACATGGCTCTAGTGACTGACGGAGGAGATGTCGCATGATGTCATATTTGTAAGATGTGGCGAGTAGTATCATTCAAAATTTACAACATGCAACTTGCTGTTGATTAAAGTAAAATAGCATAAGTTTCAAGCAAGCAGATAATTGATAAAGCCACAGTTTGGCAATGTCAGCATACTTTTTTAAACTTGATCAGGAGGAAAAATCTGTGATTTGTATTAAGCACCTTTAGCTTGGTCAAGATCGAACAGCTTGATGCTCCCACTTGATGCACCAGCAGCAACAACTTCCTCATTGTGGTCAAACGTAACGCTATCCACAGGTGTTTGATGACCTTGCAGACTCTTTCAGGAAGGAAGAGGTAAACATTGCATTTCAGCCATACTGCTTTCAGAAGCGTGCGCATTTAGATAAGGTTTGAACATCCTTATTCATCATCTGCCTTCCCGATTATCATGACCAGCAGCATTCTGCTGTGTTTACATTTAGTTCTTGCAGGCTACTGTTGCATCATTGCAGCAGATACACCATGCATTTTGCACAATGTATGGGGTTGACACAACACTGTGTTTTCTTACTAGAGCTTTTGTTTGAGCCCCAATTGTCCACAGGTTGACTTTCTTATCATCTCCCCCTGTAACTAGGACTCCTGATGACTTAGTTCCAATTTTTATGCAATTCACGTTGCCATTGTGAGCAGGAAAATCCTCTGCGGCGCAAATAATTTGTTAAAAACAGAATTTATTAAAAAGATTAACATAACAAAACTCACGAAGCTTTATATATCGAGGAGGAAGTCGAGACATCGCAAGAAGGTGAAATTATACAAGCTGGAGAACTTGAATACATTACAGCGTTCTGATTCCTGATTACTTGTAGACTTGACAGCTGAGGTGGTACGATCTTGACGTACAAGTATGTTGAAAATCGACATAAAGGGCATGGGCAATTGCATGCACCTAGGCAACTTTGCATTGAAGCTAGTTGCTCAACTTGTAAGGAAGTCTGAGGTTACACATCGGCACAGCGCTAAATTCTATCCTTTGCTTTCGGCGGCTGTTGATCATCGTCAGCCTTTTATCCCTCATTTTACTAATTTCGTAAACTTTTGTGCCATGACATCTGTGGAAGTTCCATATCCTAACCTCCCTGAGACCTTCAATGAAGATCTCAAGGACGAGGATGGTGCTTTGATGAGCAAGAGGTGATTAGACAGTTCAATTATTGTTGTGAATGCTGGTATTTGTATTGAATTACCGTTTGCATGAAAAGTGAGTTCAAGAAGAGACAAAAAACCAACAGGGTGGCGCAAGAGAAGGCTGAGAAGCAGGTGGGCAAGAATCTTTTATCCACAACCTCTGTATTTATCTGATCTCATAGAAAGGAATTGCATTGCATTGCTCACTGCTTCCAGGTTGAGAAAGCAAAGCAGGCAGCACAGCAGCAGGCAGAGAAAGCAGCTAAGGGTGACACTGGAGACAACGGGGCATTAGAGGATGATAGTAATGAGGAGGTTGACCCCACCCTGTACTTTGAAAACAGAATAAAGGCATTAGAGGTCAAGAAGGGAAAGGGTATCAACCCTTACCCCCATAAATTCTACGTCTCCATGAGCATGCCGGATTATGTCCAGAAGTTCAAGTCTTTGCAGGCTGGAGAGCAGCTGACAGATGTCACTATATCACTTGCAGGTATTTTGTTGACATGTATTTCCTAAACCATGATTTAATTGCTGTTTTTCCATGAGGTTTGCTGGGCAGACATAGTTATATGAGGATGAACCGTCTTCACTTTTTGCCATGATCAGGTCGGATTTACAGTAAGCGTGCATCAGGCACCAAGCTACTGTTCTATGATCTCAAGGCAGAGGGCTGCAAAGTCCAGGTCATGGCAGATGCCAGGTGGGGGTAGAAAGTGCTAAAAGCTCTGGAGTATGTCCTAGTACGTCATATCAACAGAGATTCATGGACAGATGTTCTTTCAAAAGCCGATGCTCTGTTCTATCCGCAGGACCTCTGTGTTGGAGCTACCTGAATTCCAGGCTGTGCATAATGAGACCAAGCGCGGTGACATTGTGGGGGTAGAGGGCCACCCAGGAAAGTCCAAGAAGGGCGAGCTCTCCATCATCCCACGCAAATTCACTGTGTTGTCGCCATGTCTTCACATGCCTCCAACTGCACACTCTGGGCTTAAGGATCAGGTGAAGCCTTTGGTGATATGGACATGCATTGTCATTTCAACGACTGTCTGCATTCTGTTGTCTACATTTGAAAGTGATTGACATTGGCTATGTTGTATGGAATTTATTCTGTTATTGCTCACAATTAATTGTATGATGGCTTCATGGATCTGCAAATGCTGTTCTCCTTCCAGATGTCAGTGCATCAGAACCCATAACTCATTTCTTCATGCTATCTGGAGTTGTGATATCTGTATGCCCTGAAATCCCTATCTCTCTGACACGATTTTCTGTCTTGTCTAAATGTTATCTGTGCTCTTTGTAGGAGACAAGGTACCGACAGAGATATTTGGACCTCATCTGCAACCCTGAGGTTCGAAATAACTTTTTTGTGCGAACCAAGGTCATCCAGTTTGTGAGACGGTATTTGGATCAACGCAACTTCTTAGAAGTGGAGACACCCATGATGAACATGATACCAGGTCAGTGCTGGGCCCCTGCCCCCTATCGAGTCTTATCCCAAGTCAAAAATCATGCTTTCAACAATCCTTGTCTCATGCAGTGCAAGTACCCTGCGTTCATGAACCTGACTTGTTCTGTGGTGCCGACATCCTCATTGCATTTGACAACTGGTTGGTTGTAAGTTTCAGCTGTAAAGTCCTGATGTTTGTGTTGAAATGCGTAGCGCTGAGCCACTAGTACATCTTGCGCAAGATGTACTAGTGGCTCAGCGCTACGCATTTCAACAAAAGAAGTGACCCATCGAGGGAGGTGGGGGGTTCGAGACCCATGCGTAGGCTAGCACAGTTGAGCGCAAGTACTACGTCCGTATGACCTCTGGGAAGTTATCCCCTTGAAGGGCACTGCTTTTGTTGAAATGCGTAGCGCATTTCAACAGTTTGACCTATGGGTACTTCATCAATCATATGACATGCAATTTGATATATGTATGTTTGGGGCTTTATTTGAAGAAGCATAATCACATGTCTCAAATGAAAGTATGTGGATGTTACTTTGTTGTCAACTTGTTTTACTCTAAGCTGAGGTTAGATGCATTATGTTGCCATTGATAAGACTTGCATGCGCCGGGTCCTTGAATTTGTTTAAATGTGTAGGTGGTGCTACTGCTAAACCCTTTGTGACCTACCACAACGACCTCAACATGCAGCTGTACATGCGCATCGCACCTGAGCTGTACCTCAAGATGCTGGTAGTCGGTGGAATTGAACGTGTCTATGAGATAGGACGCCAGTTCAGGTATTTTGAGTTGAAATTGCTCTTTATGCATAATGAACAAGATTCTCAATGTTATTGTTACCATGCACTACATGTTTGGCAGTATTATATTATGTGTTCACCATGCACTACATGTGTGGCAGTGTTATATTATGTGTTCACCATGCACTACATGTGTGGCAGTGTTATATTATGTGTTCACCATGCACTACATGTGTGGCAGTGTTATATTATGTGTTCACCATGCACTACATGTGTGGCAGTGTTATATTATGTGTTTATGTGATAATTGTGTTCATCTGCCTAAGTGATTATGAGATCCAGAGATTCATCAGTGATGATTATCAGGAATGAGTCAAGTCAATTTGTTTTATTGTCACCACAAGACATCACAACAATGCATATGTTAGTGATTTCTCCTCGTGTGCATATCAAATAAAAATGGTGATCGAATGTTTAATGATGAACGGACCTTTGACTCCCAACGGACCTTTGACTCCCAAAATCAGGAATGAGGGTATCGACATGACGCACAATCCTGAATTCACCACCGTGGAGTTCTATCAGGCATATGCTGATTACAAGGACCTGCTGGACCTGACTGAGCACCTCATCTCACAGATGGTTCTAGAGATCAAGGTGGGTGCGTGCTTAGCAGGCTGTCTTTAAAAAATATATCGTGTATGGCATCCACTTGATATATTGTCAGTCTCAGTACTGGGAGTAAGAACATGTTCAATGCTGATGTATCACATAATACGAATTATGCCGAAGGGTCTATCAGAGCCCTATGACAACATGAGCCCTGGGTCAAACTGAGCCTTGCCTGTCTTACTACTTGCAGGGTAGCTACAAGATTCAGTACCACAGCAATGGCCCTGATGCTGACCCCATTGAGATAGACTTCACACCTCCCTGGAGAAGGATCAGTATGATCTCAGGGCTGGAAGAGATCTTGGAGGTCAAGTTTCCAGCTGACCTGGACTCAGCTGAGGCCAGACAATTGTTGGTATGTGATAGAAAATCTGAAAGGAGGCTCTGAAGGTGATGAAGTTGATTCGTGTGTTCATGACATATATCCTGACCAGGGTCTGGCTCTTGTAGGAGCTTTTTATGACTTGGCCAGAAGTTGATCTCTCATTGGGGGAGATCAACTTCTGGCGAAGTCATAATTGTGTATATGAAGTGCTTGTGTTCACATTTTTATTTTCTTTTATATCTGTAGGCAGATCAAATCAAGAAGCACAACATCAACTGCCCGCCTCCTCTCACCCCTGCACGTATGCTAGACAAGTTGGTGGGAGAGTTCTTGGAGGAGCAGTGTATCAACCCCACCTTCATCTGTGATCACCCTCAGCTCATGAGCCCTCTTGCTAAATGGTGAATGTTTTGAAAGGCATTTGTCAATTGTCCCATACCTGCATCAGCTGTCTGTACTCTTTGATGTAAGCAATTACGGTGCAACTGCTACCTTCAGAATCTTTTCCTAGATCCTAGGTGTTTTTTACCTGTCTCATGATTAAATTCAATTCAATTTCAGGCATCGCTCTTTGCCTGGTATGACTGAGCGCTTTGAACTATTTATCAACAAAAGAGAAGTTTGCAATGCATACACGGAATTGAACGACCCTGTTAGGCAACGGGAGCTCTTCAGTGACCAGGCCAAATCTAAGGAAGAAGGTGAGGAAGATTTAAAGGAACCTTGAACTTGATTCTATTAGAAACAGCGAGATGAATTCATCAGAGAAAATAAGTAAGAATGTATACTGCTCTATTCCAGAGTTTTTTGTCTGTTATATCGCAGGCGATGATGAGGCCATGTTTGTGGACGAAAATTTCTGTACTGCCTTGGAGTATGGTCTTCCACCCACTGGGGGCTGGGGCATGGGAATTGACAGAATGACCATGCTCCTGACAGACACTGCCAACATTAAGGAGGTACGCTTTCATCTTTCCTTGTGTAACAGGGTTCTCCATGTCAAACTGACCTTCACACTTCCTTTTGCAGGTTCTGCTTTTTCCTGCCATGAAACCTCAGGACAGCTAGACAGGATAGCTATAAATGAAGCTTCTTTGATTAGAAACATGGTTGTTTTCTGGCATATCAAGGACTATGGCAGTGGAACATTTCTGCAGTGTCTCGATATGAAATGGAGGTTTCTGAGTATACTCCTGTTATATACCATTTAAAGTTCATGCAGATTACTTTCACTACCTCTGCGTTCCGCGCTTAAAAATTGAAGTTAGCTTCTCCCGTTATGTAATATCACACCAAAACTAAGTGACCAGGCAGGCCCGACATCAATAATTGATGCACCATAAGGAATTTGAAAAACAGCTAAAACAAAAGTCGTTAATTATATTATTCAGCACTTGAACCTGGTGGTGAGGGGGCATAAAGGCAGATCTTGTTGAACAGACTTCACGTTCAGTTTCGTGAGACTTTATTAAATGGTGAGCTTCTTATATTCGACTCGTGCACAGCCTTCAGATCTTCGAGTTTCGATCCTTAGCGCCCACCTGACAAGAATGTTTGCGTATTTGACGACGTGAAGCATGTCTCCTCTTATGAATCCTTCAAAATTGATAGCTTCCATGTGCAGACAACCTCAAAACGGGTAGCAAATGCGAAATCTGGCAAGTTTCAGGAGAATGTGCACAAGAGAGGCACAGGCATTGTTTTAGGTGGTGAAAAGAAAGCGAAGTTGCCAGTTGGCCCTGTAGTTCTGGGTTTTTTTATTTTTGTAGTTATTGGCTCAGGTAAATGAGAGAAACTTTGTTATGCATAAGCTCTTACACCGATGATTGGTACCTGCATGTCCATTTTTTAGACTAGCTCCATGTGAAACACATTACGCATGAAATTGGTGATCAGGTTTCTCCCAAGGAGAAGCCGTTATCATGTTTTACAGCACATACCTAATGTTAGAGTGTCAGCTTGATTCCTCTCCCTCACTGTAGCTATAACAACTGCTGGTCCTCCATGTTCATGCAGCTCTCCTGCAGATCATTAGAACTGCAACAACAGCACAGCCCCCAATCTGATCTGTTCCTGGGGAGTAAGGGATGACAAATTGCTCCAACTGGCGAAATTTCTGTACTTCCTAGGCTCTGATAAAAAATTATTCTCTGCGCTGAGGTTGTGTCCTGGAAGTTCTTCAGTTTTCTGTTATAAATTGAATGTCTTTTGTGAGAATAAAAGCATTTGGAATCGAAATGTTCATTTTATATTCTATTTTTGGACAGATGAACCGATGTAACACGTTATCGTACTGATTTCAGATGGATGAGAGTATATTTTTTTTAAAGCTGCTGCATTACATTGACTCAATCCAGAATATACAAAATGATCAGCAGTTGCCAGCAAACTTGAAACTTGTCTAGCACATGCACAGAAACAAGAAGCTTGTCTAGCACATGCACAGAAACAAGAAGAGATGTAGCAGAAAAAGTACCTCGTTCAAAAAAAGTAGCATCAATTCTTAAAAATCATGGGCTGATAGCCCTCACAATAGAGACAAATAGAGACGAATAAAGGATTCTGCAAGGTCATGAGGATAGTTTCAAAGACCCTGCATTCTATACACATACCTAGGACAAGAGGAGTCATGGCATATTTCAACCATAAAATACGTAAAGCATAAATTGAAAATGGGCGACAAGTCCTACATCAATGATGTCAATTGACTATGCTACAAAATGTCAATGATATCAATGGGAAGTTATCAAGATAAAGGCAAACCATGTACATGTACACAACATACTTTAAAGGAATTATGCATTCTTCTTATTTCTCCTTGCAGCAACTGTTACATAGTGACAAAGCACTTTTAGGGGGGAGGTTTTAAGATGTCACACGTGTACATAACCAAGCGGTGAGTTCAGGGTGTGGATGAGGGGATCTAAATCCCCTAGGGAGTCTGAAGTTTTACGTCTGACGGAAGGCGCCTCCTCAAAACTCCGTACTGCTGTTACCACTGTTACAGCATCGTATCCCCTGTCACTCATCATCACATCCAGATCTGCCCCTATACCTGTAAAAAGGTGTAACCTGACCTGGCCTTTATCTTGGCCCAGACCCCCTGCAGCAGAAGGCCCAGCCTGGAGGAAGGTGTCTGGCATCAAGTCCCTGCTCCTTGGATCATGGTGCTGACGCTTCTTGCTGGGGGACATCATGTGCTGTAGCTCAGCTGGATCTAGCTCCCTAGATCTAGACAGCCCAGATCCAGAACTACTACAGCTGCCATTCTGTGGCAGGGTAGTGATCAAGGTTTCTGCATCACCTTGAGAGCTACGCTCTGAGTTGGTCTGTGCAGCTGCAGCTACGGCAGCAGCATATGCCAGTTGTTTAGTCTCATCTTCTGTAGGAGCCTCTGACGGGGGAGGCATATGACCCAGCATCTTAGAATTACCTTCTGAGAAGGATGATACTGAAGGGCCCTAGAGTGAAACAAACGTAGGAGCAGGATTAGCTTTTTGCAGTAATTTTGAATGATTCGGCAATTATTTAGTATTTGTTCTTTAATATTTATACAGCGACTTTGAATACTTTTCATATCACTAGGGCTACAGTGAAACACATGCTTGCAGTCAGACTTCAGGAACTTAATGTTAATGAGCATCTTTACAGCAGCAGTGGGGATTACCAACAGCCCACTTCAAATGGATTTCAGTCATTTTATGCCTTTGCAGTACCCACCATGTTGCACTGCAAGCTCCCAGAGAGCTGAGGTGATGACGCAGGTACTGGTGAGGGTGCCTGCATGCCAGACATGGCTTCCAACAGGCTAGCATCCAGCTTATCCATGTCCAGTGTCAACTGCTCCACTAGCATGCCACTCAGCGGCAATGGGTGAGCATCTCGTGCAAAGCAAGAGTAGCACATGCTGGCCGCCTGATGATGGAAGTGTGAACTGGTGAGGCAAAGCATAGCACACAAAGCATAATGCAAGCAAGCAGATGATGTGGCTTGCATCTAGAAATGCAGCAACCTAGGATGAAGAGCACCCCTGAAGGAAACCCCTATTTTAAGAGCCTGCTGATGTTTGACTTACCATCCACCCCTCTTCTGGCTTGTCTGGGTCAATGAAAGCAGGTGCCTCTGTTCTGGTTGGAGGTGCGTGCGGGTCTGGCAGGGATGCCACCTCTTCATTGATGACAAGCACAGGGATGGCTGGCAGACATGGCAGCGGGACGGCTTCTGGTTCCAGTTCTGGCACTCTGGGAGCCTGGAGCCGATACTGCTTTGGAAGAAGTACAACATGGGCAGCATGAGTGGATTCGGAGCTGCGACGGGGTGGCGATCCAGGCACTGGAGGATGGTGGCCTTGTAAAGGGAATGGGTGACCAGTAGGAGGTCCAGTGCTCATGAAGGGTAGTGGCTCAGGTTCTGAGTATTCCTGAGGGCTGAAACTATTCCTACAAAGTAGAAAGGACATCATTGTTAATGTCCAGATGGGGTTTAGGGTTTAGGGTTTAATGTCCAGATTTAAGAGCCAGGTTTGTGGATCAGAGCTGGAGGCAATTTGAATGCATTTTTATACCATGCAGGTTACATTACACTATCAATCAAATATGGCGTACCTGGCCTGTTGTGCAGCCCGTAGGCCAGCATTGTGTACGAGGCTCTGAGGGTTTGCGGCCATGGCAGTGAAAGGGTATGGGTGAGCAGGGGCGGTGTGGAAGCTTTGTGGGTATCCTTCCACCTCCCCATGATCCATAGGTGCCATCACCTCCTGGGAGCGTGTCACTCTGGGCCTGCCACCAGCAGGGAGGGCACTCCTTGAGCTCACACTGCTGCGGCTGCACCGGCGCTGAGGTCCTACAGGGGCGCTGCCTGCCAGAGTGGAACCTGAGCCACCAGAAAAACTGGCAGCAGCTGGGGGGTCTAGCTGGAAGCTGTCTTCCAGGGGGTTGCAGGCTCCTCTGGTGCCTGCCGCTGCAGCTGAAGGACACTCCCCTCCACTGCTTCGCAGCTGCTGCACTGATTTTGAGAAGCGTGAGGGTTGCTGAAAGTGTACGGGATTAGGATGTCCAGCTTGAATTCTTGGAAAGCTATTCATTCTCAGTGGCATGCCTGTGTATGGGTTGAACATGGGAGGAGGGAAGGGGAATGGGTAGCGAGCAGTTTGGTGAGCAGGGCTTCTGCTACGAGTGGGAGATCTAGGCTCTCCTTGTGGGCTGATCTTGGTCTCTGGCCTAGTTTTAGAGGTTGATCCCTGATGAGGACTAAGCTGTTGGTTAGGCTTGATTGGGCGGTCTGAGGGAGATGTCTGGTCTCCGCCATCCATCCTGCTATGATGTGAAGAGCGGGAACATTCATCCAGCCAGTTAGCGCTGTGATGCAAACGCAGCTGTTGGGCACTGGCCTGGTGCCGCAACCAGGGATGATTATTGAAAGGATGCTGCTGCTGCTCTTCCTCAGCCTTGGTTAGAGCGGCAGCAGCCAGTGCTGCAGCAGCAGCAGCAGCAGCAACAACTTTGTTGTCCAAAGGGATGCTGCTGCTTGTCTCAAGTTGTAACTCTCGGTAGGCTGCAAACGGGTTGGGCATCACCCTCTGGGGAGGCTTTGACTGTTGATTTAGATCTTTTTGGATAAGTTCTTGCTGTGCTGGGTCAGCCTGCTCATCCAGATCCATGAGCAGGTCCAGAAGGTACTTACTTTCCTCCTCGGGTGGAATCTGGTTTGTGTGTCTGTTGATATTTGGTATTAGCTCAGGCGCATCATGTGGGAGAATAGGGGTGTTGATTAGTGAGCTGTTAGCAGGACGTGTCGCATTGTCGACAAAAGTATCTGCTACAGGAGATTCCAGTCCCGCTTCTTCGACAGGAAAATAAGGTCCTGAGGCCGAAAATTGCATTTTAAACCATAGCATTAATCAAAAGTCCATAGTATCCCTCAAGCCAAAAAGGTTCATAAATCATAAGTGTTGTCGGCACACGAGAGCTTTACTAATTACCAGTGAGATCTTTAAACTCACTCAGATTTATATAATATATGTAGTATTTTTCCTAAAAGTAGTCGAAACTTACCACCGGAGGCTACTTCAGCAAAAACCTTTGTAAAGGGTTTTCCAGATGATGCGTCGAAACCGCTGCTTGTGATCACGGCTTGGGCAAGCGCATCGCCATCAGTTCTTAGTATGCTCATGCTGTCCTGAAAGAAGGCTGACATCATAATAGAAACCGACCGATGACCTGACTTTTGGATTGCTCGTATCTACTGCATAAACGAAATATTGAAGATGTTAATTAGCAGTAATATGCTGCACATTTCTACACTGTTTGCCTCTTTACCTCTAAGAATTAGTTGTTAGAAACGGCAGTCCACACATATGCGTTTTATACGTCGCAGATTGCAAGAGTGGATTAGGAGTTGTAACAAGCGTGATAATCGACGGGATTCGTATTTACAGTCTATGGAGTCTAATACACCATCCTGGAGGTTTTTACAGTGAAAACCACATCAGCCGAAGTACATTGTGCAGTACAAACTTACTTGGTGCGACATGACCATACAGTTTAACCATGAAATCGATTGTACCCAGAGCATTATGGCCCTGCACTCTGATCGCACTCATCTTGAGCATCCTCTTCATCTTCTACACTTTCTTCTTCACTTCCTTCTACATTCTGAGCTTTTTTTTCTTCTTTGACTGCATCTAACCAGCCGTTCCAGCTGAGTGGGCGAAGTGCAGGCCACATGCTACCATGTATCTGTATTCACCAAGGGATTCAACATATCAATTTAGTGCTCTGTTTTTGTTCAAGGGTAGATGCCTCAATCCAGAAATTATTCCAGATTGCATAATCTGAATACAATGAGGGCAAACGACGAGTGATAACAGGCTGCATCGCATGAACGTACACAGCTGTAAGTCTGTGTCCCACATCATCTTTGCCTCCGTACCTGCATAGTATTCATGATGGCTGCCCAACCAGCTGAGGATTCAGTCATACCTCCCGGAGGTTGGGGTGGACGCTCCCCTAGCAATACCCTCAGGCATGCCTCCATGCACCTGTAAGTGTGGACATATACCAGACAACGCAACACCCACTTATGAATCAGCACTAGCTGAAGGGTACCAACAGGAAGTTGGACCTTGAGGAAAATGATTGCATTGCTATTTTACTTTTTATTTTGTGTCAAAAAAGAAGAGGCCTGGTAGAGCTCTCACAGATGTCCAATGGTGTGACTGAGTACCTTGACGTCTCAAACAAGTTGAAGCCTCCTTCTAGCATCAGCGCCACTGGTGCCACGCCCAGCAGCATGTGTGTCATCTGGGCGTAGCAAGCAGGACTGAGAGCTGAAGAAGCTCCTGAATAAGTGAATAAGGGAGGACGGCTGTAGAGGGAATACTGGTGTAGGAGAATTCCAAAGAGAACAGGAAGCTGAATATTCCTTGGCAGCACTTAGAGAGCTGCAATGGCAGGAATGAGGAGTGGCCAAGGCCTGTAGAGACAACTCTTCTTTTCTTACCTGCTATGTTAATCTCTGCAGAACCAAACCCCGCAGACACAATGATGACATCTGGTTGGAAGCTATGGGCTGCTGGCAGCACCACATGCAGGAATGAAGACATGTAGTCGCCTTCTGTCACATTGCTGCTACTCCTCTCAACATCCCAGGCAATGTTCACAGTAAAACCTTGTCCTGAGCCCTGGCCCACTACTTCAACAGATGTATTAACATCGCTTGGGTACAACAACCTGCAAAGTTTAAAATAATGTGACTATTGTACAGTTCAAAATGCATGCATGCAGACAACCAGCCATTTATCAAATTATTGACTCAGCTGTATATGTCTATACATCTTGTCATCATGTCACGTTTCAGCAAGAGTTTCTCCTCACTTACTCAGTTCTTTTGTGCAGGGACACATAGAGTACACTGTCATCCTCATCAAATATTTCTTGAGTACCGTGTCCGTAATGCACATCCCAGTCAACGATCATGACTCTGCGCTTCTCCGGCACATCCTCTAGGGACTGAACAGCACGGGCTGCCACCGCAACATTGTTAAAGTAACAGCCCCCTTGGGCTCTATTATATGAAGCATGGTGACCTGCATCATATCATCAAATAATAATATCAGCAATATAACTCAAGAACTCAGAACAAAAGTCAAATTCTGCACCTCCAAAACAAAGAGACAGTGCAAAATGAGCATTTAAAATTACATAAAAGATTACAATCTGAAGTTTCTTTAAATGTAGGAAGTCTACCTGAGAAGCTTTAGGAAAGGTTTCGAAAGTTATCATTCACACACGCTGTACAGCATTGCATGCCATCACTTACGGACCCCACTCTCATGCCATGTCACTCCATGTCATCACTGATAGACCCCACTCTCATGCCATGTCACTCCATGTCATCACTGATAGACCCCACTCTCATGCCATGTCACTCCATGTCATCACTGATAGACCCCACTCTCATGCCATGTCACTCCATGTCATCACTGATAGACCCCACTCTCATGCCATGTCACTCCATGTCATCACTGATAGACCCCACTCTCATGCCATGTCACTCCATGTCATCACTGATAGACCCACTCTCACCTGGAGGGCGAATCACTGCAACTCCAGCCCTGGCACGTCCTGTTGCTACAGCCACTGCTACATCCACTGCAGTACCTGCTGCCAGCCTGGCTGCCGTGGCAGTGCTCGGCCCAATCAGCATGGATGGATCAAGTACCCTCAAGACAGAGTCAAGCTCTGTAGCCTCTTGAATATGTGCATGACTCTCATGACACATCTTTTGATCCTCAGTCAGACTTGCTGATCCATTCTGATCTCTCTTGAGCTCTGATGCAATAGAGGCTGAGGCTGAGTTGAGTGCAGACACAAGTTCAGGACTATGGATTGCCAGCAATTCTCCCTCAGTGGCCTCACGACATGGCATCAGAGTGCACTGTTGCAGGAGTTGAGTGTTTGAGAGGTGCGCAATAATGGCTTGCAATCGCTCTGGCCTGCAGGTATGGAAACAGGAGGTATGGAAACAGGAGGTATGTCCAGGAGTCTTACACATTGGCTTATTAGGTGCTTTGGATGAATACAACCCTCTGTTGAGGACAATTAGTCTAGGAACAGCATTTAACAGCATTTTATTTGCCTAGGCAAAAAAAAATAACGAATATCATGATAACAGGTCATCTTGATGCAGAGCAGGTTGAAGAGGCGTGGTGAGTTTGTGTGCGCACCTCTCAGGGTAACCCAACAAGGAAGTCCGATGAAGCATCATTCTTGAATCTGAAGCAAATACTACTCGTGTTACAGCAGTATCCTGGCTTGATGCACTAGTAAGCTGTGCATGTTGAGAAGATGCGTCTAATAGCATGTTCATGGACTGGAGGGAACCAAGCAGCTTGGGGTCGTCACTTGCTAAGTGACCGCAGTAGGAGCAGAGGTCCACACTGTGTACTTTTGGGGCCATGCAATTGGTGCAGAAGCTAGAGCTGTGCATAATTGACTCCTGAATAGTGAGCTTCAGAGGATGATTCAAGCAGTAAATCCACGAACATATCACATAATCACACCTACCGAGCAGCTATGTACTAAGAGCCTATTCAATTCATGAAGAACGTCTGCTGACGGGTGGCAATCATGCTCAGGCTCATATGTAGATGTCGACGTCTCTTCGTAACCCTCAGTCTCTGCTGCATATTCGTCAGTGGCTACAACATGAATGAGTTGTGATTTTGTCCGTAACGATTTGCAGTATCTCATCCCCAATCGTGATAGCTGACAGCATGTCCGAAGAGTACCAATTCTGAGGGTCATCATTTGATATCAAGCCTGCCGAATACTATTTTAAATGGCGTTATGATACCTAATCCAATGAAATGTCCTCATTGAAATGTGAAATGTTAGAATGGCGGGTCCCAACTTTCTACACTCATAACGGTGAGGCAGAGTTCTTCTGTCCTCTACGTCAAGCTACGCTTCGGCGTTTTATTATTATTATTATTATTACTTCGTTTCAGGCAGATATGAACTGAAAATCGAGGAAACACACTTCACTGTTTAAAAAGAGGCATTGTCAAGGTTTGCAACAATATGCAAGTTTAGGTGCTTCAGTTGGGTCACGTTTTGCAGAATACGTAATGAGCTTACCTAGTTCACGCTTTTAAACAACAAAGTACTCATTCCTACAACATGCTGATTAGAATTTAAGGTTTAGGGGAGGAAACTGAACCATTTTTAACGTCAAAGCTAGATCTACACAGGGATCAGTGAGAGTGGAGTTTTGGTCCTTAGTCATGATGGTCATGCTAGCAAAGGATAAGTTAACCCCCTGCGAGATTAGTAAAAGTTGAAAGAAGTTCGTAACTCTTTTTTAATGAAGTGAATACTAAATGCATTATTTAGCATGTTGTTCATCTATGAGCAGATGTCAAAATAACTGATGACCTCATGTGATATTTGACCAACCCGCCTACCTAAGTACTTGATAAGATTGGGTTGATTAATATACAATGACGAAAGGCAGTTCAAATTGGTTGCAAGTTGCCAACCTGAAGGTCGATGAGCAAATGGTTAAAGAAATTTGACAGATCCTCTGAAACCTCTTGTGAGGGAATATCTGAAGGCCCAGGTCTGGCGTAATCAGAGTCTTGCAACACCACCCTGCTGTTGGGGGAGATAGCAGAGAGTGCACCTCTTGGGTTTTCGGTTAGTTCTTTGCATAACACTCTGACACAGGGCTGGCCGTGAACATCAAGTGCAGGCTCCATCATGGCAGAGTACACTCTTTTGTGATGTACACTTGTCCCGCTGAAGTATACAGCGGGGCGGGGACCACTCTGGATACATGCAGTATCTCTGTTAAAGATAAACGATTTCCCCTACAGAGAAAGGTTGTTCTGATGACATCATGTCTCACAGTGTCTGACATGTGATGTTAGTGGAGCAGTAGGACATGTGATGTTAGTGGAGCATTAGGGTTTAAGGGTTTAGGACATGACAATTTATATCATCAGGGATGATGTTTAAAGAGTGCGTATGTAGAAGTTTGTTGCGTACCTTTACAGCCTTGGCTGCTGCACAAGTTACCAGAGGATGTGTTATGAAGTTCCCAAAATCTCTTGCATTGAACACGACATTACCATAACCAACAGGGACATTGTGTAGCACGATCTGTTGCTGAGTCAGGAGCTTTGTGTAGTCAATTGCAACTTCTCCAACACAGAACTAAGAAGATACAAGATTTAGGTCAATTTATGCAATGTATAATGATTGGTTGTGAATTGAGGATTTATTACTTGCAATTCTCGAGCTGTCAAATAGGCTGGACTCTCCCAATCACGACCTGAGACACTAGCAGCTTGAATTTTTCCTTGGAGGAGTGAGATACCATCACTTTCCACTTTCACCTCAACCAGACTGAATTTCCTCAGTCTAGACTGTAAGATGAGGCCTGCAAGTTTCTCCACAGCCACAGCAGCCTACAAGCGGTATGCATGTTACTGATGAGCATGCATTGTTAAGGAATCATGTCGGCAGAATCTGACCATGTCCTTTGCTGCTGCAGACGCAGGAAGTGCACGGACGCTTGGACGCACAGTTGGCTTCAACTTCCATCTTTGCGTACAACTCCGCATATCGAACCATCATATCCACATGGAAGCGTTTCTTACAAAGACAGAATCAGGGTAGAATCATATTCGCCTGTCGTACTGAAGGCTTGAAGATGGTAGAAAGGAAATGTGTACAGTATTAAGAAATGACAAAAATTAGAATTTATTAATTGATAACCCTGCCTTCTAGCACAGAGGGTAGAACCTTTGCGTGAAGCCCTCTGACATCGCATCTCTTATGAACATTCTCATGTCCTGGATAATGAGCATCCCTTGCATAACACAAACAAGGTTTCAGAGTCTTCTCTGGTCTTAAGCTGCGGTATATTTGCCTTACTGAATCCATATTATAGTTATTGCTCCCATATGTTGCTCTGCTCGCCGCTGGCTCCGATTCACAGCGACTTGCAAGTTGATAAGGTCCTGAGTATTGCTGTGATTGGAAGCTAGTGCCCCGATGGTTAGAGGCTTGAATGTAAGCCAAGTCATAGGACGTGCTCGCCTGATAAGACGAACTGACTGAGTTCCATCGACTCAACTTAGGGTCTCCACATTGAGGGTGGTGTATGTCGACGTGCACTGCTGTAGCG